>JAPMUD010000032.1:0-174008 GCA_033459515.1 Theretra japonica
AAGCGGGCAGATACGCGCGGGTACACGTCGTTGATGGTCGTCTCGAAATGTAGTAAAATTTGATGCGTTATAAACTAACTGATATATGTATCAGCCCATATACGTCCCACTGCTGGGCACGGGAATCGATTGGGAGTGGCTAGGCCATATAGTCCACCACGCTGGCCTATTGCGGGTTGGCGGACTTATATACCTTAGAAATTCTTTAAAATCGCTACGCTATGCAGATTTCCTCACGATGTTTTCCTTCACCGTTAAAGTGCGTGGTGACTATCAATACGCACATAACTCCGAAAAGTCAGAGGTGTGCTTTGGGATTTGAACCCGCGACCACCATAAACATGTAGGCAGCCGCGTCTGGTCTTTTATGAACAGGCCACCAGCACTTTTTTTGATAGATTTGTATAATTTATCTGCTGCTCGAAGCTTGAGTTCTTTTTTGATAATTGTATGTATTCTTTTACCATGACACCACCCACCATCACACCACCCACCACCCACATACCCACCACCCACATACCCACCACCCACATACCACCCACCACCCACATACCACCCACCATTACTTCCACACCACCCACCATGACACACCACCCACCACCCACATACCACGTACCACACATCACCCACCACCCAGCACCCACATACCCACCACCCACATACCCACCACCCACATACCACCCACCATTACTTCCACACCACCCACCATGACACACCACCCACCACCCACATACCACGTACCACACATCACCCACCACCCACATACCACCCACCATCACACCACCCACCACCCACATACCCACCACCCACATACCCACCACCCACATACCACCCACCATTACTTCCACACCACCCACCATGACACCACCCACCATCACACACAACTCACCACCCACACACCACCCACCATGACACCACCCACCATCACACCACCCACCACCCACATACCCACCACCCACATACCACCCACCACCCACATACCACCCACCACCCACATACCACCCACCACCCACATACCACCCATCACCCACATACCACCCACCATTACTTCCACACCACCCACCATGACACCACCCACCATCACACACAACTCACCACCCACCATGACACACCACCCACCACCCACATACCCACCACCCACATACCACCCATCACCCACATACCACCCACCATTACTTCCACACCACCCACCATGACACCACCCACCATCACACACAACTCACCACCCACCATGACACACCACCCACCACCCACATACCACGTACCACACATAACCCACCACCTCATACCAAATCACCTACCGCCACATATCAAACCTACACACCACCCTGCCACATATCACCCACCATCACACACAACTCACCACCCACCATGACACACCACCCACCACCCACATACCACGTACCACACATCACCAACCACCGTCATACCACCCACCATTACTTTCACACCAGCCACCATGACACCACCCACCATCACACACAACTCACCACCCACCATGACACACCACCCACCACCCACATACCACCCACCACCCACCACCCACATACCACCCACCATCACACCACCCAGCACCCACATACCCACCACCCACATACCCACCACCCACATACCACCCACCATTACTTCCACACTACCCACCATGACACACCACCCACCACCCACATACCACGTACCACACATCACCCACCACCCACATACCACCCACCATCACACCACCCACCACCCACATACCCACCACCCACATACCACCCATCACCCACATACCACCCACCATTACTTCCACACCACCCACCATGACACCACCCACCATCACACACAACTCACCACCCACACACCACCCACCATGACACCACCCACCATCACACCACCCACCACCCACATACCCACCACCCACATACCACCCACCACCCACATACCACCCACCACCCACATACCACCCACCACCCACATACCACCCATCACCCACATACCACCCACCATTACTTCCACACCACCCACCATGACACCACCCACCATCACACACAACTCACCACCCACACACCACCCACCATGACACCACCCACATACCCACCACCCACATACCCACAGCCCACATACCACCCACCACCCACCACCCACATACCACCCACCATCACACCACCCACCACCCACATACCCACCACCCACATACCACCCATCACCCACATACCACCCACCATTACTTCCACACCACCCACCATGACACCACCCACCATCACACACAACTCACCACCCACCATGACACACCACCCACCACCCACATACCCACCACCCACATACCACCCATCACCCACATACCACCCACCATTACTTCCACACCACCCACCATGACACCACCCACCATCACACACAACTCACCACCCACCATGACACACCACCCACCACCCACATACCACGTACCACACATAACCCACCACATACCAAATCACTTACCGCCACATATCAAACCTACACACCACCCTGCCACACATCACCCACCATCACACACAACTCACCACCCACCATGACACACCACCCACCACCCACATACCACGTACCACACATCACCCACCACCGTCATACCACCCACCATTACTTCCACACCACCCACCATGACACCACCCACCATCACACACAACTCACCACCCACCATGACACACCACCCACCACCCACATACCACCCACCACCCACCACCCACATACCACCCACCATCACACCACCCACCACCCACATACCCACAACCCACATACCACCCATCACCCACATACCACCCACCATTACTTCCACACCACCCACCATGACACCACCCACCATCACACACAACTCACCACCCACCATCATACACCACCCACCACCCACCATTACTTACACACCACCCACCATGACACACAACTCACCACCCACATACCACGTACCACACATAACCCACCACCTCATACCAATTCACCCACCGCCACATATCAAACCTACACACCATCCTGCCACACATCACCCACCATCACACCACCCACATACCACCCACCACCCACATACCACCCACCATTACTTCCACACCACCCACCATGACACACCACCCACCATCACACCACCCAGCACCCACATACCCACCACCCACATACCCACCACCCACATACCACCCACCATTACTTCCACACCACCCACCATGACACACTACCCACCACCCACATACCACGTACAACACATCACCCACCACCCACATACCACCCACCATCACACCACCCACCATGACACCACCCACCATCACACCACCCACCACCCACGTACCCACCACCCACATACCCACCACCCACATACCACCCACCACCCACATACCACCCACCATTACTTCCACACCACCCACCATGACACACCACCCACCACCCACATACCACGTACCACACATCACCCACCACCCAGCACCCACATACCCACCACCCACATACCCACCACCCACATACCACCCACCATTACTTCCACACCACCCACCATGACACACCACCCACCACCCACATACCACGTACCACACATCACCCACCACCCACATACCACCCACCATCACACCACCCACCACCCACATACCCACCACCCACATACCCACCACCCACATACCACCCATCACCCACATACCACCCACCATTACTTCCACACAACCCACCATGACACCACCCACCATCACACACAACTCACCACCCACACACCACCCACCATGAAACCACCCACCATCACACACAACTCACCACCCACACACCACCCACCATGACACCACCCACCATCACACCACCCACCACCCACATACCCACCACCCACATACCACCCACCACCCACATACCACCCACCACCCACATACCACCCACCACCCACATACCACCCATCACCCACATACCACCCACCATTACTTCCACACCACCCACCATGACACCACCCACCATCACACACAACTCACTACCCACACACCACCCACCATGACACCACCCACCATCACACCACCCACCACCCACATACCCACCACCCACATACCCACAGCCCACATACCACCCACCACCCACCACCCACATACCACCCACCATCACACCACCCAGCACCCACATACCCACCACCCACATACCCACCACCCACACACCACCCACCATGACACCACCCACCATCACACCACCCACCACCCACATACCCACCACCCACATACCACCCACCACCCACATACCACCCACCACCCACATACCACCCACCACCCACATACCACCCATCACCCACATACCACCCACCATTACTTCCACACCACCCACCATGACACCACCCACCATCACACACAACTCACCACCCACCATGACACACCACCCACCACCCACATACCCACCACCCACATACCACCCATCACCCACATACCACCCACCATTACTTCCACACCACCCACCATGACACCACCCACCATCACACACAACTCACCACCCACCATGACACACCACCCACCACCCACATACCACGTACCACACATAACCCACCACCTCATACCAAATCACCTACCGCCACATATCAAACCTACACACCACCCTGCCACATATCACCCACCATCACACACAACTCACCACCCACCATGACACACCACCCACCACCCACATACCACGTACCACACATCACCAACCACCGTCATACCACCCACCATTACTTTCACACCAGCCACCATGACACCACCCACCATCACACACAACTCACCACCCACCATGACACACCACCCACCACCCACATACCACCCACCACCCACCACCCACATACCACCCACCATCACACCACCCAGCACCCACATACCCACCACCCACATACCACCCACCATTACTTCCACACTACCCACCATGACACACCACCCACCACCCACATACCACGTACCACACATCACCCACCACCCACATACCACCCACCACCCACCACCCACATACCACCCACCATCACACCACCCAGCACCCACATACCCACCACCCACATACCCACCACCCACATACCACCCACCATTACTTCCACACCACCCACCATGACACACCACCCACCACCCACATACCACGTACCACACATCACCCACCACCCACATACCACCCACCATCACACCACCCAGCACCCACATACCCACCACCCACATACCACCCACCATTACTTCCACACCACCCACCATGACACCACCCACCATCACACACAACTCACCACCCACCACCCGCAAACCCACCACCCACATACCCACCACCCACACACCACCCACCATGACACACCACCCACCACCCACATACCACGTACCACACATCACCCACCACCCACATACCACCCACCATCACACCACCCACCACCCACATACCACGTACCACACATCACCCACCACCCATATACCACCCACTTTCACACCACCCACCACCCACATACCCACCAACAACATACCCACCACCCACATACCACCCATCACCCACATACCACCCACCATTACTTCCACACCACCCACCATGACACCACCCACCATCACACACAACTCACCACCCACCATGACACCACCCACCATCACACACAACTCACCACCCACACACCACCCACCATGACACCACCCACCATCACACCACCCACCACCCACATACCCACCACCCACATACCACCCACCACCCACATACCACCCACCACCCACATACCACCCACCACCCACATACCACCCATCACCCACATACCACCCACCATTACTTCCACACCACCCACCATGACACCACCCACCATCACACACAACTCACTACCCACACACCACCCACCATGACACCACCCACCATCACACCACCCACCACCCACATACCCACCACCCACATACCCACAGCCCACATACCACCCACCACCCACCACCCACATACCACCCACCATCACACCACCCACCACCCACATACCCACCACCCACATACCACCCATCACCCACATACCACCCACCATTACTTCCACACCACCCACCATGACACCACCCACCATCACACACAACTCACCACCCACCATGACACACCACCCACCACCCACATACCCACCACCCACATACCCACCACCCACATACCACCCATCACCCACATACCACCCACCATTACTTCCACACCACCCACCAAGACACCACCCACCATCACACACAACTCACCACCCACCATGACACACCACCCACCACCCACATACCACGTACCACACATAACCCACCACCTCATACCAAATCACCTACCGCCACATATCAAACCTACACACCACCCTGCCACACATCACCCACCATCACACACAACTCACCACCCACCATGACACACCACCCACCACCCACATACCACGTACCACACATCACCCACCACCGTCATACCACCCACCATTACTTCCACACCACCCACCATGACACCACCCACCATCACACACAACTCACCACCCACCATGACACACCACCCACCACCCACACATCACCCACCACCCATATACCACCCACTTTCACACCACCCACCACCCACATACCCACCATCCACATACCCACCACCCACATACCACCCATCACCCACATACCACCCACCATTACTTCCACACCACCCACCATGACACCACCCACCATCACAGTCAACTCACCACCCACCATGACACACCACCCACCACCCACATACCACCCACCACCCACATACCCACAACCCACATACCACCCATCACCCACATACCACCCACCATTACTTCCACACCACCCACCATGACACCACCCACCATCACACACAACTCACCACCCACCATGACATCACCCACCACCCACATACCACGTACCACACATAACCCACCACCTCATACCTAATCACCCACCGCCACATATCAAACCTACACACCACCCTGCCACACATCACCCACCATCACACACAACTCACCACCCACCATCACACCACCCACCACCCACATACCCACAACCCACATACCACCCATCACCCACATACCACCCACCATTACTTCCACACCACCCACCATGACACCACCCACCATCACACACAACTCACTACCCACACACCACCCACCATGACACCACCCACCATCACACCACCCACCACCCACATACCCACCACCCACATACCCACAGCCCACATACCACCCACCACCCACCACCCACATACCACCCACCATCACACCACCCACCACCCACATACCCACCACCCACATACCACCCATCACCCACATACCACCCACCATTACTTCCACACCACCCACCATGACACCACCCACCATCACACACAACTCACCACCCACCATGACACACCACCCACCACCCACATACCCACCACCCACATACCCACCACCCACATACCACCCATCACCCACATACCACCCACCATTACTTCCACACCACCCACCAAGACACCACCCACCATCACACACAACTCACCACCCACCATGACACACCACCCACCACCCACATACCACGTACCACACATAACCCACCACCTCATACCTAATCACCCACCGCCACATATCAAACCTACACACCACCCTGCCACACATCACCCACCATCACACACAACTCACCACCCACCATCACACCACCCACCACCCACATACCCACAACCCACATACCACCCATCACCCACATACCACCCACCATTACTTCCACACCACCCACCATGACACCACCCACCATCACACACAACTCACTACCCACACACCACCCACCATGACACCACCCACCATCACACCACCCACCACCCACATACCCACCACCCACATACCCACAGCCCACATACCACCCACCACCCACCACCCACATACCACCCACCATCACACCACCCACCACCCACATACCCACAGCCCACATACCACCCACCACCCACCACCCACATACCACCCACCATCACACCACCCACCACCCACATACCCACCACCCACATACCACCCATCACCCACATACCACCCACCATTACTTCCACACCACCCACCATGACACCACCCACCATCACACACAACTCACCACCCACCATGACACACCACCCACCACCCACATACCCACCACCCACATACCCACCACCCACATACCACCCATCACCCACATACCACCCACCATTACTTCCACACCACCCACCAAGACACCACCCACCATCACACACAACTCACCACCCACCATGACACACCACCCACCACCCACATACCACGTACCACACATAACCCACCACCTCATACCAAATCACCTACCGCCACATATCAAACCTACACACCACCCTGCCACACATCACCCACCATCACACACAACTCACCACCCACCATGACACACCACCCACCACCCACATACCACGTACCACACATCACCCACCACCGTCATACCACCCACCATTACTTCCACACCACCCACCATGACACCACCCACCATCACACACAACTCACCACCCACCATGACACACCACCCACCACCCACACATCACCCACCACCCATAAACCACCCACTTTCACACCACCCACCACCCACATACCCACCATCCACATACCCACCACCCACATACCACCCATCACCCACATACCACCCACCATTACTTCCACACCACCCACCATGACACCACCCACCATCACAGTCAACTCACCACCCACCATGACACACCACCCACCACCCACATACCACCCACCACCCACATACCCACAACCCACATACCACCCATCACCCACATACCACCCACCATTACTTCCACACCACCCACCATGACACCACCCACCATCACACACAACTCACCACCCACCATGACATCACCCACCACCCACATACCACGTACCACACATAACCCACCACCTCATACCAAATCACCCACCGCCACATATCAAACCTACACACCACCCTGCCACACATCACCCACCATCACACACAACTCACCACCCACCATCACACCACCCACCACCCACATACCCACAACCCACATACCACCCATCACCCACATACCACCCACCATTACTTCCACACCACCCACCATGACACCACCCACCATCACACACAACTCACCACCCACCATGACATCACCCACAACCCACATACCACGTACCACACATAACCCACCACCTCATACCAAATCACCCACCGCCACATATCAAACCTACACACCACCCTGCCACACATCACCCACCATCACACACAACTCACCACCCACCATGACACACCACCCACCACCCACATACCACGTACCACACATCACCCACCACCCACATACCACCCACCATCACACCACCCAGCACCCACATACCCACCACCCACATACCACCCACCATTACTTCCACACCACCCACCATGACACCACCCACCATCACACACAACTCACCACCCACCACCCACATACCCACCACCCACATACCCACCACCCACACACCACCCACCATGACACACCACCCACCACCCACATACCACGTACCACACATAACCCACCACCTCAAACCAAATCACCCACCGCCACATATCAAACCTACACACCACCCTGCCACACATCACCCACCATCACACACAACTCACCACCCACCATGACACACCACCCACCACCCACATACCACGTACCACACATCACCCACCACCGTCATACCACCCACCATTACTTCCACACCACCCTGCCACACATCACCCACCATTACTAACAACTCACCACCCACCATGACACACCACCCACCACCCACATACCACGTACCACACATCACCCACCACCCACATACCACCCACCATCACACCACCCAGCACCCACATACCCACCACCCACATACCACCCACCATTACTTCCACACCACCCACCATGACACCACCCACCATCACACACAACTCACCACCCACCAACCACAAACCCACCACCCACATACCCACCACCCACACACCACCCACCGTGACACACCACCCACCACCCACATACCACGTACCACACATCACCCACCACCCACATACCACCCACCATCACACCACCCACCACCCACATACCACGTACCACACATCACCCACCACCCATATACCACCCACTTTCACACCACCCACCACCCACATACCCACCAACAACATACCCACCACCCACATACCACCCATCACCCACATACCACCCACCATTACTTCCACACCACCCACCATGACACCACCCACCATCACACACAACTCACCACCCACCATGACACACCACCCACCACCCACATACCACCCACCATTACTTCCACACCACCCACCATGACACACCACCCACCACCCACATACCACGTACCACACATCACCCACCACCCACATACCACCCACCATCACACCACCCACCACCCACATACCCACCACCCACATACCACCCATCACCCACATACCACCCACCATTACTTCCACACCACCCACCATGACACCACCCACCATCACACACAACTCACCACCCACACACCACCCACCATGACGCCACCCACCATCACACCACCCACCACCCACATACCCACCACCCACATACCCACAGCCCACATACCACCCACCACCCACCACCCACATACCATCCACCATCACACCACCCACCACCCACATACCCACCACCCACATACCACCCATCACCCACATACCACCCACCATTACTTCCACACCACCCACCATGACACCACCCACCATCACACACAACTCACCACCCCCCATGACACACCACCCACCACCCACATACCCACCACCCACATACCCACCACCCACATACCAGCCATCACCCACATACCACCCACCATTACTTCCACACCACCCACCATGACACCACCCACCATCACACACAACTCACCACCCACCATGACACACCACCCACCACCCACATACCACGTACCACACATAACCCACCACCTCATACCAAATCACCTACCGCCACATATCAAACCTACACACCACCCTGCCACACATCACCCACCATCACACACAACTCACCACCCACCATGACACACCACCCACCACCCACATACCACGTACCACACATCACCCACCACCGTCATACCACCCACCATTACTTCCACACCACCCACCATCACACACAACTCACCACCCACCATGACACACCACCCACCACCCACACATCACCCACCACCCATATACCACCCACTTTCACACCACCCACCACCCACATACCCACCATCCACATACCCACCACCCACATACCACCCATCACCCACATACCACCCACCATTACTTCCACACCACCCACCATGACACCACCCACCATCACACACAACTCACCACCCACCATGACATACCACCCACCACCCACATACCACCCACCACCCACATACCCACAACCCACATACCACCCATCACCCACATACCACCCACCATTACTTCCACACCACCCACCATGACACCACCCACCATCACACACAACTCACCACCCACCATGACATCACCCACCATCCACATACCACGTACCACACATAACCCACCACCTCATACCAAATCACCCTCCGCCACATATCAAACCTACACACCACCCTGCCACACATCACCCACCATCACACACAACTCACCACCCACCATCACACCACCCACCACCCACATACCCACAACCCACATACCACCCATCACCCACATACCACCCACCATTACTTCCACGCCACCCACCATGACACCACCCACCATCACACACAACTCACCACCCACCATGACATCACCCACCACCCACATACCACGTACCACACATAACCCACCACCTCATACCAAATCACCCACCGCCACATATCAAACCTACACACCACCCTGCCACACATCACCCACCATCACACACAACTCACCACCCACCATGACACACCACCCACCACCCACATACCACGTACCACACATCACCCACCACCCACATACCACCCACCATCACACCACCCAGCACCCACATACCCACCACCCACATACCACCCACCATTACTTCCACACCACCCACCATGACACCACCCACCATCACACACAACTCACCACCCACCACCCACATACCCACCACCCACATACCCACCACCCACACACCACCCACCATGACACACCACCCACCACCCACATACCACGTACCACACATCACCCACCACCCACATACCACCCACCATCACACCACCCACCACCCACATACCACGTACCACACATCACCCACCACCCATATACCACCCACTTTCACACCACCCACCACCCACATACCCACCATCCACATACCCACCACCCACATACCACCCATCACCCACATACCACCCACCATTACTTCCACACCACCCACCATGACACCACCCACCATCACACACAACTCACCACCCACCATGACACACCACCCACCACCCACATACCACCCACCACCCACATACCCACCACCCACATACCCACAGCCCACAAACCACCCACCACCCACCACCCACATACCACCCACCATCACACCACCCACCACCCACATACCCACCACCCACATACCACCCATCACCCACATACCACCCACCATTACTTCCACACCACCCACCATGACACCACCCACCATCACACACAACTCACCACCCACCATGACACACCACCCACCAACCACATACCACGTACCACACATAACCCACCACCTCATACCAAATCACCCACCGCCACATATCAAACCTACACACCACCCTGCCACACATCACCCACCATCACACACAACTCACCACCCACCATGACACACCACCCACCACCCACATACAACGTACCACACATCACCCACCACCCACATACCACCCACCATCACACCACCCACCACCCACATACCCACCACCCACATACCCACCACCCACATACCCACCACCCACATACCACCCATCACCCACATACCACCCACCATTACTTCCACACCACCCACCATGACACCACCCACCATCACACACAACTCACCACCCACCATGACACACCACCCACCACCCACATACCACGTACCACACATAACCCACCACCACATACCAAATCACCTACCGCCACATATCAAACCTACACACCACCCTGCCACACATCACCCACCATCACACACAACTCACCACCCACCATGACACACAACCCACCACCCACATACCACGTACCACACATCACCCAACACCCACAAACCACCCACCATCACACCACCCAGCACCCACATACCCACCACCCACATACCACCCACCATTACTTCCACACCACCCACCATCACACACAACTCACCACCCACCACCCACATACCCACCACCCACATACCCACCACCCACATACCCACCACCCACACACCACCCACCATGACACACCACCCACCACCCACATACCACGTACCACACATCACCCACCACCCACACACCACCCACCATGACACCACCCACCATGACACCACCCACCACCCACATACCCACCACCCACATACCACCCACCACCCACATACCACCCACCACCCACATACCACCCACCACCCACATACCACCCATCACCCACATACCACCCACCATTACTTCCACACCACCCACCATGACACCACCCACCATCACACACAACTCACCACCCACACACCACCCACCATGACACCACCCACCATCACACCACCCACCACCCACATACCCACCACCCACATACCCACCACCCACATACCACCCACCACCCACATACCCACAACCAACATACCACCCATCACCCACATACCACCCACCATTACTTCCACACCACCCACCATGATACCACCCACCATCACACACAACTCACCACCCACCATGACATCACCCACCATCCACATACCACGTACCACACATAACCCACCACCTCATACCAAATCACCCACCGCCACATATCAAACCTACACACCACCCTGCCACACATCACCCACCATCACACACAACTCACCACCCACCATCACACCACCCACCACCCACATACCACGTACCACACATCACCCACCACCCACATACCACCCACCATCACACCACCCAGCACCCACATACCCACCACCCACATACCACCCACCATTACTTCCACACCACCCACCATGACACCACCCACCATCACACACAACTCACCACCCACCACCCACATACCACGTACCACACATAACCCACCACCTCATACCAAATCACCCACCGCCACATATCAAACCTACACACCACCCTGCCACACATCACCCACCATCACACATAACTCACCACCCACCATGACACAACACCCACCACCTACATACCTCGTAACACACATCACCCACCACCCACATACCACCCACCATCACACCACCCAGCACCCACATACCCACCACCCACATACCCACCACCCACATACCACCCACCACCCACATACCACCCACCATTACTTCCACACCACCCACCATGACACCACCCACCATTACACACAACTCACCACCCACCATGACACACCACCCACCACCCACATACCACGTACCACACATAACCCACCACCTCATACCAAATCACCCACCGCCACATATCGAACCTACACACCACCCTGCCACACATCACCCACCATCACACACAACTCACCACCCACCATGACACACCACCCACCACCCACATACTACGTACCACACATCACCCACCACCCACATACCACCCACCATCACACCACCCAGCACCCACATACCCACCACCCACCATCACACACAACTCACCACCCACACACCACCCACCATGACACCACCCACCATCACACCACCCACCACCCACATACCCACCACCCACATACCCACCACCCACATACCACCCACCACCCACATACCCACAACCCACATACCACCCATCACCCACATACCACCCACCATTACTTCCACACCACCCACCATGACACCACCCACCATCACACACAACTCACCACCCACCATGACATCACCCACCATCCACATACCACGTACCACACATAACCCACCACCTCATACCAAATCACCCACCGCCACATATCAAACCTACACACCACCCTGCCACACATCACCCACCATCACACACAACTCACCACCCACCATCACACCACCCACCACCCACATACCCACAACCCACATACCACCCATCACCCACATACCACCCACCATTACTTCCACACCACCCACCATGACACCACCCACCATCACACACAACTCACCACCCACCATGACATCACCCACCACCCACATACCACGTACCACACATAACCCACCACCTCATACCAAATCACCCACCGCCACATATCAAACCTACACACCACCCTGCCACACATCACCCACCATCACACACAACTCACCACCCACCATGATACACCACCCACCACCCACATACCACGTACCACACATCACCCACCACCCACATACCACCCACCATCACACCACCCAGCACCCACATACCCACCACCCACATACCACCCACCATTACTTCCACACCACCCACCATGACACCACCCACCATCACACACAACTCACCACCCACCACCCACATACCCACCACCCACATACCCACCACCCACACACCACCCACCATGACACACCACCCACCACCCACATACCACGTACCACACATCACCCACCACCCACATACCACCCACCATCACACCACCCACCACCCACATACCACGTACCACACATCACCCACCACCCATATACCACCCACTTTCACACCACCCACCACCCACATACCCACCATCCACATACCCACCACCCACATACCACCAATCACCCACATACCACCCACCATTACTTCCACACCACCCACCATGACACCACCCACCATCACACACAACTCACCACCCACCATGACACACCACCCACCACCCACATACCACCCACCACCCACCACCCACATACCCACCACCCACATACCCACAGCCCACAAACCACCCACCACCCACCACCCACATACCACCCACCATCACACCACCCACCACCCACATACCCACCACCCACATACCACCCACCATTACTTCCACACCACCCACCATGACACCACCCACCATCACACACAACTCACCACCCACCATGACACACCACCCACCAACCACATACCACGTACCACACATAACCCACCACCTCATACCAAATCACCCACCGCCACATATCAAACCTACACACCACCCTGCCACACATCACCCACCATCACACACAACTCACCACCCACCATGACACACCACCCACCACCCACATACAACGTACCACACATCACCCACCACCCACATACCACCCACCATCACACCACCCACCACCCACATACCCACCACCCACATACCCACCACCCACATACCACCCATCACCCACATACCACCCACCATTACTTCCACACCACCCACCATGACACCACCCACCATCACACACAACTCACCACCCACCATGACACACCACCCACCACCCACATACCACGTACCACACATAACCCACCACCACATACCAAATCACCTACCGCCACATATCAAACCTACACACCACCCTGCCACACATCACCCACCATCACACACAACTCACCACCCACCATGACACACCACCCACCACCCACATACCACGTACCACACATCACCCACCACCCACAAACCACCCACCATCACACCACCCAGCACCCACATACCCACCACCCACATACCACCCACCATTACTTCCACACCACCCACCATCACACACAACTCACCACCCACCACCCACATACCCACCACCCACATACCCACCACCCACATACCCACCACCCACACACCACCCACCATGACACACCACCCACCACCCACATACCACGTACCACACATCACCCACCACCCACACACCACCCACCATGACACCACCCACCATCACACCACCCACCACCCACATACCCACCACCCACATACCACCCACCACCCACATACCACCCACCACCCACATACCACCCACCACCCACATACCACCCATCACCCACATACCACCCACCATTACTTCCACACAACCCACCATGACACCACCCACCATCACACACAACTCACCACCCACACACCACCCACCATGACACCACCCACCATCACACCACCCACCACCCACATACCCACAGCCCACATACCACCCACCACCCACCACCCACATACCACCCACCATCACACCACCCACCACCCACATACCCACCACCCACATACCACCCATCACCCACATACCACCCACCATTACTTCCACACCACCCACCATGACACCACCCACCATCACACACAACTCACCACCCACCATGACACACCACCCACCACCCACATACCACGTACCACACATAACCCACCACCACATACCAAATCACCTACCGCCACATATCAAACCTACACACCACCCTGCCACACATCACCCACCATCACACACAACTCACCAGCCACCATGACACACCACCCACCACCCACATACCACGTACCACACATCACCCACCACCCACATACCACCCACCATCACACCACCCAGCACCCACATACCCACCACCCACATACCACCCACCATTACTTCCACACCACCCACCATGACACCACCCACCATCACACACAACTCACCACCCACCACCCACATACCACGTACCACACATAACCCACCACCTCATACCAAATCACCCACCGCCACATATCAAACCTACACACCACCCTGCCACACATCACCCACCATCACACATAACTCACCACCCACCATGACACACCACCCACCACCTACATACCTCGTAACACACATCACCCACCACCCACATACCACCCACCATCACACCACGCAGCACCCACATACCCACCACCCACATACCCACCACCCACATACCACCCACCACCCACATACCACCCACCATTACTTCCACACCACCCACCATGACACACCACCCACCACCCACATACCACGTACCACACATCACCCACCACCCACATACCACCCACCATCACACCACCCACCACCCACATACCCACAACCCACATACCAACCACCCACATACAACCCATCACCCACATACCACCCACCATTACTTCCACACCACCCACCATGACACCACCCACCATCATACACAACTCACCACCCACCATGACACACCACCCACCACCCACATACCACGTACCACACATAACCCACCACCTCATACCAAATCACCCACCGCCACATATCAAACCTACACACCACCCTGCCACACATCACCCACCATCACACACAACTCACCACCCACCATGACACACCACCCACCACCCACATACTACGTACCACACATCACCCACCACCCACATACCACCCACCATCACACCACCCAGCACCCACATACCCACCACCCACTATCACACACAACTCACCACCCACACACCACCCACCATGACACCACCCACCATCACACCACCCACCACCCACATACCCACCACCCACATACCCACCACCCACATACCACCCACCACCCACATACCACCCACCACCCACATACCACCCACCATCACACCACCCACCACCCACATACCCACCACCCACATACCCACCACCCACATACCACCCATCACCCACATACTGCCCACCATTACTTCCACACCACCCACCATCACACACAACTCACCACCCACCATGACACACCACCCACCACCCACATGCCACGTACCACACATAACCCACCACCTCATACCAAATCACCCACCGCCACATATCAAACCTACACACCAGCCTGCCACACATCACCCACCATCACACACAACTCACCACCCACCATGACACACCACCCACCACCCACATACCACGTACCACACATCACCCACCACCCACATACCACCCACCATCACACCACCCAGCACCCACATACCCACCACCCACATACCACCCACCATTACTTCCACACCACCCACCATGACACCACCCACCATCACACACAACTCACCACCCACACACCACCCACCACGACACCACCCACCATCACACCACCCACCACCCACATACCCACCACCCACATACCCACAGCCCACATACCACCCACCACCCACCACCCACATACCACCCACCATCACACCACCCACCACCCACATACCCACCACCCACATACCACCATCACCCACATACCACCCACCATTACTTCCACACCACCCACCATGACACCACCCACCATCACACACAACTCACCACCCACCATGACACACCACCCACCACCCACATACCACGTACCACACATCACCCACCACCCACATACCACCCACCATCACACCACCCACCACCCACATACCCACAACCCACATACCAACCACCCACATACAACCCATCACCCACATACCACCCACCATTACTTCCACACCACCCACCATGACACCACCCACCATCACACACAACTCACCACCCACCATGACACACCACCCACCACCCACATACCACGTACCACACATAACCCACCACCTCATACCAAATCACCCACCGCCACATATCAAACCTACACACCACCCTGCCACACATCACCCACCATCACACACAACTCACCACCCACCATGACACACCACCCACCACCCACATACTACGTACCACACATCACCCACCACCCACATACCACCCACCATCACACCACCCAGCACCCACATACCCACCACCCACCATCACACACAACTCACCACCCACACACCACCCACCATGACACCACCCACCATCACACCACCCACCACCCACATACCCACCACCCACATACCCACCACCCACATACCACCCACCACCCACATACCACCCACCACCCACATACCACCCACCATCACACCACCCACCACCCACATACCCACCACCCACATACCCACCACCCACATACCACCCATCACCCACATACTGCCCACCATTACTTCCACACCACCCACCATCACACACAACTCACCACCCACCATGACACACCACCCACCACCCACATGCCACGTACCACACATAACCCACCACCTCATACCAAATCACCCACCGCCACATATCAAACCTACACACCAGCCTGCCACACATCACCCACCATCACACACAACTCACCACCCACCATGACACACCACCCACCACCCACATACCACGTACCACACATCACCCACCACCCACATACCACCCACCATCACACCACCCAGCACCCACATACCCACCACCCACATACCACCCACCATTACTTCCACACCACCCACCATGACACCACCCACCATCACACACAACTCACCACCCACACACCACCCACCACGACACCACCCACCATCACACCACCCACCACCCACATACCCACCACCCACATACCCACAGCCCACATACCACCCACATACCACCCATCACCCACATACCACCCACCATTACTTCCACACCACCCACCATGACACCACCCACCATCACACACAACTCACCACCCACCATGACACACCACCCACCAACCACATACCACGTACCACACATAACCCACCACCTCATACCAAATCACCCACCGCCACATATCAAACCTACACACCACCCTGCCACACATCACCCACCATCACACACAACTCACCACCCACCATGACACACCACCCACCACCCACATACAACGTACCACACATCACCCACCACCCACATACCACCCACCATCACACCACCCACCACCCACATACCCACCACCCACATACCCACCACCCACATACCACCCATCACCCACATACCACCCACCATTACTTCCACACCACCCACCATGACACCACCCACCATCACACACAACTCACCACCCACCATGACACACCACCCACCACCCACATACCACGTACCACACATAACCCACCACCACATACCAAATCACCTACCGCCACATATCAAACCTACACACCACCCTGCCACACATCACCCACCATCACACACAACTCACCACCCACCATGACACACCACCCACCACCCACATACCACGTACCACACATCACCCACCACCCACAAACCACCCACCATCACACCACCCAGCACCCACATACCCACCACCCACATACCACCCACCATTACTTCCACACCACCCACCATCACACACAACTCACCACCCACCACCCACATACCCACCACCCACATACCCACCACCCACATACCCACCACCCACACACCACCCACCATGACACACCACCCACCACCCACATACCACGTACCACACATCACCCACCACCCACACACCACCCACCATGACACCACCCACCATGACACCACCCACCATCACACCACCCACCACCCACATACCCACCACCCACATACCACCCACCACCCACATACCACCCACCACCCACATACCACCCACCACCCACATACCACCCATCACCCACATACCACCCACCATTACTTCCACACAACCCACCATGACACCACCCACCATCACACACAACTCACCACC
Source organism: Theretra japonica (assembly GCA_033459515.1). Classification (NCBI taxonomy): domain Eukaryota; kingdom Metazoa; phylum Arthropoda; class Insecta; order Lepidoptera; family Sphingidae; genus Theretra; species Theretra japonica. The sequence goes on from JAPMUD010000032.1 coordinate 21,185, forward strand.
CACACACCACCCATCATGACACCACCCACCATCACACCACCCACCACCCACATACCCACAGCCCACATACCACCCACCACCCACCACCCACATACCACCCACCATCACACCACCCACCACCCACATACCCACCACCCACATACCACCCATCACCCACATACCACCCACCATTACTTCCACACCACCCACCATGACACCGTCCACCATCACACACAACTCACCACCCACCATGACACACCACCCACCACCCACATACCACGTACCACACATAACCCACCACCACATACCAAATCACCTACCGCCACATATCAAACCTACACACCACCCTGCCACACATCACCCACCATCACACACAACTCACCAGCCACCATGACACACCACCCACCACCCACATACCACGTACCACACATCACCCACCACCCACATACCACCCACCATCACACCACCCAGCACCCACATACCCACCACCCACATACCACCCACCATTACTTCCACACCACCCACCATGACACCACCCACCATCACACACAACTCACCACCCACCACCCACATACCACGTACCACACATAACCCACCACCTCATACCAAATCACCCACCGCCACATATCAAACCTACACACCACCCTGCCACACATCACCCACCATCACACATAACTCACCACCCACCATGACACACCACCCACCACCTACATACCTCGTAACACACATCACCCACCACCCACATACCACCCACCATCACACCACGCAGCACCCACATACCCACCACCCACATACCCACCACCCACATACCACCCACCACCCACATACCACCCACCATTACTTCCACACCACCCACCATGACACACCACCCACCACCCACATACCACGTACCACACATCACCCACCACCCACATACCACCCACCATCACACCACCCACCACCCACATACCCACAACCCACATACCAACCACCCACATACAACCCATCACCCACATACCACCCACCATTACTTCCACACCACCCACCATGACACCACCCACCATCATACACAACTCACCACCCACCATGACACACCACCCACCACCCACATACCACGTACCACACATAACCCACCACCTCATACCAAATCACCCACCGCCACATATCAAACCTACACACCACCCTGCCACACATCACCCACCATCACACACAACTCACCACCCACCATGACACACCACCCACCACCCACATACTACGTACCACACATCACCCACCACCCACATACCACCCACCATCACACCACCCAGCACCCACATACCCACCACCCACTATCACACACAACTCACCACCCACACACCACCCACCATGACACCACCCACCATCACACCACCCACCACCCACATACCCACCACCCACATACCCACCACCCACATACCACCCACCACCCACATACCACCCACCACCCACATACCACCCACCATCACACCACCCACCACCCACATACCCACCACCCACATACCCACCACCCACATACCACCCATCACCCACATACTGCCCACCATTACTTCCACACCACCCACCATCACACACAACTCACCACCCACCATGACACACCACCCACCACCCACATGCCACGTACCACACATAACCCACCACCTCATACCAAATCACCCACCGCCACATATCAAACCTACACACCAGCCTGCCACACATCACCCACCATCACACACAACTCACCACCCACCATGACACACCACCCACCACCCACATACCACGTACCACACATCACCCACCACCCACATACCACCCACCATCACACCACCCAGCACCCACATACCCACCACCCACATACCACCCACCATTACTTCCACACCACCCACCATGACACCACCCACCATCACACACAACTCACCACCCACACACCACCCACCACGACACCACCCACCATCACACCACCCACCACCCACATACCCACCACCCACATACCCACAGCCCACATACCACCCACCACCCACCACCCACATACCACCCACCATCACACCACCCACCACCCACATACCCACCACCCACATACCACCATCACCCACATACCACCCACCATTACTTCCACACCACCCACCATGACACCACCCACCATCACACACAACTCACCACCCACCATGACACACCACCCACCACCCACCATGACACACCACCCACCACCCACATACCACGTACCACACATCACCCACCACCCACATACCACCCACCATCACACCACCCACCACCCACATACCCACAACCCACATACCAACCACCCACATACAACCCATCACCCACATACCACCCACCATTACTTCCACACCACCCACCATGACACCACCCACCATCACACACAACTCACCACCCACCATGACACACCACCCACCACCCACATACCACGTACCACACATAACCCACCACCTCATACCAAATCACCCACCGCCACATATCAAACCTACACACCACCCTGCCACACATCACCCACCATCACACACAACTCACCACCCACCATGACACACCACCCACCACCCACATACTACGTACCACACATCACCCACCACCCACATACCACCCACCATCACACCACCCAGCACCCACATACCCACCACCCACCATCACACACAACTCACCACCCACACACCACCCACCATGACACCACCCACCATCACACCACCCACCACCCACATACCCACCACCCACATACCCACCACCCACATACCACCCACCACCCACATACCACCCACCACCCACATACCACCCACCATCACACCACCCACCACCCACATACCCACCACCCACATACCCACCACCCACATACCACCCATCACCCACATACTGCCCACCATTACTTCCACACCACCCACCATCACACACAACTCACCACCCACCATGACACACCACCCACCACCCACATGCCACGTACCACACATAACCCACCACCTCATACCAAATCACCCACCGCCACATATCAAACCTACACACCAGCCTGCCACACATCACCCACCATCACACACAACTCACCACCCACCATGACACACCACCCACCACCCACATACCACGTACCACACATCACCCACCACCCACATACCACCCACCATCACACCACCCAGCACCCACATACCCACCACCCACATACCACCCACCATTACTTCCACACCACCCACCATGACACCACCCACCATCACACACAACTCACCACCCACACACCACCCACCACGACACCACCCACCATCACACCACCCACCACCCACATACCCACCACCCACATACCCACAGCCCACATACCACCCACATACCACCCATCACCCACATACCACCCACCATTACTTCCACACCACCCACCATGACACCACCCACCATCACACACAACTCACCACCCACCATTACACACCACCCACCAACCACATACCACGTACCACACATAACCCACCACCTCATACCAAATCACCCACCGCCACATATCAAACCTACACACCACCCTGCCACACATCACCCACCATCACACACAACTCACCACCCACCATGACACACCACCCACCACCCACATACAACGTACCACACATCACCCACCACCCACATACCACCCACCATCACACCACCCACCACCCACATACCCACCACCCACATACCCACCACCCACATACCACCCATCACCCACATACCACCCACCATTACTTCCACACCACCCACCATGACACCACCCACCATCACACACAACTCACCACCCACCATGACACACCACCCACCACCCACATACCACGTACCACACATAACCCACCACCACATACCAAATCACCTACCGCCACATATCAAACCTACACACCACCCTGCCACACATCACCCACCATCACACACAACTCACCACCCACCATGACACACCACCCACCACCCACATACCACGTACCACACATCACCCACCACCCACAAACCACCCACCATCACACCACCCAGCACCCACATACCCACCACCCACATACCACCCACCATTACTTCCACACCACCCACCATCACACACAACTCACCACCCACCACCCACATACCCACCACCCACATACCCACCACCCACATACCCACCACCCACACACCACCCACCACCCACATACCACGTACCACACATCACCCACCACCCACACACCACCCACCATGACACCACCCACCATCACACCACCCACCACCCACATACCCACCACCCACATACCACCCACCACCCACATACCACCCACCACCCACATACCACCCACCACCCACATACCACCCATCACCCACATACCACCCACCATTACTTCCACACCACCCACCATGACACCACCCACCATCACACACAACTCACCACCCACACACCACCCACCATGACACCACCCACCATCACACCACCCACCACCCACATACCCACAGCCCACATACCACCCACCACCCACCATGACACACCACCCACCACCCACATGCCACGTACCACACATAACCCACCACCTCATACCAAATCACCCACCGCCACATATCAAACCTACACACCAGCCTGCCACACATCACCCACCATCACACACAACTCACCACCCACCATGACACACCACCCACCACCCACATACCACGTACCACACATCACCCACCACCCACATACCACCCACCATCACACCACCCAGCACCCACATACCCACCACCCACATACCACCCACCATTACTTCCACACCACCCACCATGACACCACCCACCATCACACACAACTCACCACCCACACACCACCCACCACGACACCACCCACCATCACACCACCCACCACCCACATACCCACCACCCACATACCCACAGCCCACATACCACCCACATACCACCCATCACCCACATACCACCCACCATTACTTCCACACCACCCACCATGACACCACCCACCATCACACACAACTCACCACCCACCATGACACACCACCCACCAACCACATACCACGTACCACACATAACCCACCACCTCATACCAAATCACCCACCGCCACATATCAAACCTACACACCACCCTGCCACACATCACCCACCATCACACACAACTCACCACCCACCATGACACACCACCCACCACCCACATACAACGTACCACACATCACCCACCACCCACATACCACCCACCATCACACCACCCACCACCCACATACCCACCACCCACATACCCACCACCCACATACCACCCATCACCCACATACCACCCACCATTACTTCCACACCACCCACCATGACACCACCCACCATCACACACAACTCACCACCCACCATGACACACCACCCACCACCCACATACCACGTACCACACATAACCCACCACCACATACCAAATCACCTACCGCCACATATCAAACCTACACACCACCCTGCCACACATCACCCACCATCACACACAACTCACCACCCACCATGACACACCACCCACCACCCACATACCACGTACCACACATCACCCACCACCCACATACCACCCACCATCACACCACCCAGCACCCACATACCCACCACCCACATACCACCCACCATTACTTCCACACCACCCACCATCACACACAACTCACCACCCACCACCCACATACCCACCACCCACATACCCACCACCCACATACCCACCACCCACACACCACCCACCACCCACATACCACGTACCACACATCACCCACCACCCACACACCACCCACCATGACACCACCCACCATCACACCACCCACCACCCACATACCCACCACCCACATACCACCCACCACCCACATACCACCCACCACCCACATACCACCCACCACCCACATACCACCCATCACCCACATACCACCCACCATTACTTCCACACCACCCACCATGACACCACCCACCATCACACACAACTCACCACCCAAACACCACCCACCATGACACCACCCACCATCACACCACCCACCACCCACATACCCACAGCCCACATACCACCCACCACCCACCACCCACATACCACCCACCATCACACCACCCACCACCCACATACCCACCACCCACATACCACCCATCACCCACATACCACCCACCATTACTTCCACACCACCCACCATGACACCACCCACCATCACACACAACTCACCACCCACCATGACACACCACCCACCACCCACATACCACGTACCACACATAACCCACCACCACATACCAAATCACCTACCGCCACATATGAAACCTACACACCACCCTGCCACACATCACCCACCATCACACACAACTCACCAGCCACCATGACACACCACCCACCACCCACCAACCACATACCACGTACCACACATAACCCACCACCTCATACCAAATCACCCACCGCCACATATCAAACCTACACACCACCCTGCCACACATCACCCACCATCACACACAACTCACCACCCACCATGACACACCACCCACCACCCACATACAACGTACCACACATCACCCACCACCCACATACCACCCACCATCACACCACCCACCACCCACATACCCACCACCCACATACCACCCATCACCCACATACCACCCACCATTACTTCCACACCACCCACTATGACACCACCCACCATCACACACAACTCACCACCCACCATGACACACCACCCACCACCCACATACCACGTACCACACATAACCCACCACCACATACCAAATCACCTACCGCCACATATCAAACCTACACACCACCCTGCCACACATCACCCACCATCACACACAACTCACCACCCACCATGACACACCACCCACCACCCACATACCACGTACCACACATCACCCACCACCCACAAACCACCCACCATCACACCACCCAGCACCCACATACCCACCACCCACATACCACCCACCATTACTTCCACACCACCCACCATCACACACAACTCACCACCCACCACCCACATACCCACCACCCACACACCACCCACCATGACACACCACCCACCACCCACATACCACGTACCACACATCACCCACCACCCACACACCACCCACCATGACACCACCCACCACCCACATACCCACCACCCACATACCACCCACCACCCACATACCACCCACCACCCACATACCACCCATCACCCACATACCACCCACCATTACTTCCACACCACCCACCATGACACCACCCACCATCACACACAACTCACCACCCACACACCACCCACCATGACACCACCCACCATCACACCACCCACCACCCACATACCCACAGCCCACATACCACCCACCACCCACCACCCACATACCACCCACCATCACACCACCCACCACCCACATACCCACCACCCACATACCACCCATCACCCACATACCACCCACCATTACTTCCACACCACCCACCACCCACATACCACGTACCACACATCACCCACCACCCACATACCACCCACCATCACACCACCCACCACCCACATACCCACCACCCACATACCCACCACCCACATACCACCCATCACCCACATACCACCCACCATTACTTCCACACCACCCACCATGACACCACCCACCATCACACACAACTCACCACCCACCATGACACACCACCCACCACCCACATACCACGTACCACACATAACCCACCACCACATACCAAATCACCTACCGCCACATATGAAACCTACACACCACCCTGCCACACATCACCCACCATCACACACAACTCACCAGCCACCATGACACACCACCCACCACCCACCAACCACATACCACGTACCACACATAACCCACCACCTCATACCAAATCACCCACCGCCACATATCAAACCTACACACCACCCTGCCACACATCACCCACCATCACACACAACTCACCACCCACCATGACACACCACCCACCACCCACATACAACGTACCACACATCACCCACCACCCACATACCACCCACCATCACACCACCCACCACCCACATACCCACCACCCACATACCACCCATCACCCACATACCACCCACCATTACTTCCACACCACCCACTATGACACCACCCACCATCACACACAACTCACCACCCACCATGACACACCACCCACCACCCACATACCACGTACCACACATAACCCACCACCACATACCAAATCACCTACCGCCACATATCAAACCTACACACCACCCTGCCACACATCACCCACCATCACACACAACTCACCACCCACCATGACACACCACCCACCACCCACATACCACGTACCACACATCACCCACCACCCACAAACCACCCACCATCACACCACCCAGCACCCACATACCCACCACCCACATACCACCCACCATTACTTCCACACCACCCACCATCACACACAACTCACCACCCACCACCCACATACCCACCACCCACACACCACCCACCATGACACACCACCCACCACCCACATACCACGTACCACACATCACCCACCACCCACACACCACCCACCATGACACCACCCACCACCCACATACCCACCACCCACATACCACCCACCACCCACATACCACCCACCACCCACATACCACCCATCACCCACATACCACCCACCATTACTTCCACACCACCCACCATGACACCACCCACCATCACACACAACTCACCACCCACACACCACCCACCATGACACCACCCACCATCACACCACCCACCACCCACATACCCACAGCCCACATACCACCCACCACCCACCACCCACATACCACCCACCATCACACCACCCACCACCCACATACCCACCACCCACATACCACCCATCACCCACATACCACCCACCATTACTTCCACACCACCCACCACCCACATACCACGTACCACACATCACCCACCACCCACATACCACCCACCATCACACCACCCACCACCCACATACCCACCACCCACATACCCACCACCCACATACCACCCATCACCCACATACCACCCACCATTACTTCCACACCACCCACCATGACACCACCCACCATCACACACAACTCACAACCCACACACCACCCACCATGACAACACCCCCCATCACTCCACCCACCACCCACATACCTACCACCCACATACCCACCACCCAAATACCCACCACCCACATACCACCCACCACCCACATACCACCCACCATTACTTCCACTTCCACACCACCCACCATGACACCACCCACCATCACACACAACTCACCACCCACCATGACACACCACCCACCACCCACATACCACGTACCACACATAACCCACCACCTCATACCAAATCACCTACCGCCACATATCAAACCTACACACCACCCTGCCACACATCACCCACCATCACACACAACTCACCACCCACCATGACACACCACCCACCACCCACATACCACGTACCACACATCACCCACCACCCACATACCACCCACCATTACTTCCACACCACCCACCATGACACCACCCACCATCACACACAACTCACCACCCACCACCCACATACCCACCACCCACATACCACGTACCACACATCACCCACCACCCACATACCACCCACCATCACACCACCCACCACCCACATACCCACCACCCACATACCACCCATCACCCACATACCACCCACCATTACTTCCACACCACCCACCATGACACCACCCACCATCACACACAACTCACCACCCACACACCACCCACCATGACACCACCCACCATCACTCCACCCACCACCCACATACCCACCACCCAAATACCCACCACCCACATACCACCCACCACCCACATACCACCCACCATTACTTCCACACCACCCACCATGACACACCACCCACCACCCACATACCACGTACCACACATCACCCACCACCCACATACCACCCACCATCACACAACCCACCACCCACATACCCACCACCCACATACCCACCACCCACATACAACCCATCACCCACATACCACCCACCATTACTTCCACACCACCCACCATGACACCACCCACCATCACACACAACTCACCACCCACACACCACCCACCATGACACCACCCACCATCACACCACCCACCACCCACATACCCACCACCCACATACCCACAGCCCACATACCACCCACAACCCACCACCCACATACCACCCACCATCACAACACCCACCACCCACATACCACCCACCATTACTTACACACCACCCACATACCCACCACCCACATACCACCCATCACCCACATACCACCCACCATTACTTCCACACCTGCCACCATGCCACCACCCACCATCACACACAACTCACAACCCACACACCACCCACCATGACACCACCCCCCATCACTCCACCCACCACCCACATACCTACCACCCACATACCCACCACCCAAATACCCACCACCCACATACCACCCACCACCCACATACCACCCACCATTACTTCCACTTCCACACCACCCACCATGACACCACCCACCATCACACTCAACTCACCACCCACCATGACACACCACCCACCATCCACATACCACGTACCACACATAACCCACCACCTCATACCAAATCACCTACCGCCACATATCAAACCTACACACCACCCTGCCACACATCACCCACCATCACACACAACTCACCACCCACCATGACACACCACCCACCACCCACATACCACGTACCACACATCACCCACCACCCACATACCACCCACCATTACTTCCACACCACCCACCATGACACCACCCACCATCACACACAACTCACCACCCACCACCCACATATCCACCACCCACATACCACGTACCACACATCACCCACCACCCACATACCACCCACCATCACACCACCCACCACCCACATACCCACCACCCACATACCACCCATCACCCACATACCACCCACCATTACTTCCACACCACCCACCATGACACCACCCACCATCACACACAACTCACCACCCACACACCACCCACCATGACAGCACCCACCATCACACCACCCACCACCCACATACCCACCACCCACATACCCACAGCCCACATACCACCCACCACCCACCACCCACATACCACCCACCATCACAACACCCACCACCCACATACCACCCACCATTACTTCCACACCACCCACCATGACACCACCCACCATCACACACAACTCACCACCCACCATGACACACCACCCACCACCCACATACCCACCACCCACATACCCACCACCCACATACCAACCATCACCCACATACCTCCCACCATTACTTCCACACCACCCACCATGACACCACCCACCATCACACACAACTCACCACCCACCATGACACACCACCCACCACCCACATACCACGTACCACACATAACCCACCACCTCATACCAAATCACCTACCGCCACATATCAAACCTACACACCACCCTGCCACACATCACCCACCATCACACACAACTCACCACCCACCATGACACACCACCCACCACCCACATACCACGTACCACACATCACCCACCACCCACATACCACCCACCATTACTTCCACACCACCCACCATGACACCACCCACCATCACACACAACTCACCACCCACCACCCACATACCCACCACCCACATACCCACCACCCACATACCCACCACCCACACACCACCCACCATGACACACCACCCACCACCCACATACCACGTACCACACATCACCCACCACCCACATACCACCCACCATTACTTCCACACCACCCACCATGACACCACCCACCATCACACACAACTCACCACCCACCACCCACATACCCACCACCCACATACCACGTACCACACATCACCCACCACCCACATACCACCCACCATCACACCACCCACCACCCACATACCCACCACCCACATACCACCCATCATCCACATACCACCCACCATTACTTCCACACCACCCACCATGACACCACCCACCATCACACACAACTCACCACCCACACACCACCCACCATGACACCACCCACCATCACTCCACCCACCACCCACATACCCACCATCCAAATACCCACCACCCACATACCACCCACCACCCACATACCACCCACCATTACTTCCACACCACCCACCATGACACACCACCCACCACCCACATACCACGTACCACACATCACCCACCACCCACATACCACCCACCATCACACAACCCACCACCCACATACCCACCACCCACATACCCACCACCCACATACAACCCATCACCCACATACCACCCACCATTACTTCCACACCACCCACCATGACACCACCCACCATCACACACAACTCACCACCCACACACCACCCACCATGACACCACCCACCATCACACCACCCACCACCCACATACCCACCACCCACATACCCACAGCCCACATACCACCCACAACCCACCACCCACATACCACCCACCATCACAACACCCACCACCCACATACCACCCACCATTACTTCCACACCACCCACATACCCACCACCCACATACCACCCATCACCCACATACCACCCACCATTACTTCCACACCACCCACCATGACACCACCCACCATCACACACAACTCACAACCCACACACCACCCACCATGACACCACCCCCCATCACTCCACCCACCACCCACATACCTACCACCCCACACCCACCACCCAAATACCCACCACCCACATACCACCCACCACCCACATACCACCCACCATTACTTCCACTTCCACACCACCCACAATGACACCACCCACCATCACACACAACTCACCACCCACCATGACACACCACCCACCACCCACATACCACGTACCACACATAACCCACCACCTCATACCAAATCACCTACCGCCACATATCAAACCTACACACCACCCTGCCACACATCACCCACCATCACACACAACTCACCACCCACCATGACACACCACCCACCACCCACATACCACGTACCACACATCACCCACCACCCACATACCACCCACCATTACTTCCACACCACCCACCATGACACCACCCACCATCACACACAACTCACCACCCACCACCCACATATCCACCACCCACATACCACGTACCACACATCACCCACCACCCACATACCACCCACCATCACACCACCCACCACCCACATACCCACCACCCACATACCACCCATCACCCACATACCACCCACCATTACTTCCACACCACCCACCATGACACCACCCACCATCACACACAACTCACCACCCACACACCACCCACCATGACACTACCCACCATCACTCCACCCACCACCCACATACCCACCACCCAAATACCCACCACCCACATACCACCCACCACCCACATACCACCCACCATTACTTCCACACCACCCACCATGACACACCACCCACCACCCACATACCATGTACCACACATCACCCACCACCCACATACCACCCACCATCACACAACCCACCACCCACATACCCACCACCCACATACCCACCACCCACATACAACCCATCACCCACATACCACCCACCATTACTTCCACACCACCCACCATGACACCACCCACCATCACACACAACTCACCACCCACACACCACCCACCATGACAGCACCCACCATCACACCACCCACCACCCACTACCCACCACCCACATACCCACAGCCCACATACCACCCACCACCCACCACCCACATACCACCCACCATCACAACACCCACCACCCACATACCACCCACCATTACTTCCACACCACCCACCATGACACCACCCACCATCACACACAACTCACCACCCACCATGACACACCACCCACAACCCACATACCCACCACCCACATACCCACGTCCCACATACCAACCATCACCCACATACCTCCCACCATTACTTCCACACCACCCACCATGACACCACCCACCATCACACACAACTCACCACCCACCATGACACACCACCCACCACCCACATACCACGTACCACACATAACCCACCACCTCATACCAAATCACCTACCGCCACATATCAAACCTACACACCACCCTGCCACACATCACCCACCATCACACACAACTCACCACCCACCATGACACACCACCCACCACCCACATACCACGTACCACACATCACCCACCACCCACATACCACCCACCATTACTTCCACACCACCCACCATGACACCACCCACCATCACACACAACTCACCACCCACCACCCACATACCCACCACCCACATACCCACCACCCACATACCCACCACCCACACACCACCCACCATGACACACCACCCACCACCCACATACCACGTACCACACATCACCCACCACCCACATACCACCCATCACCCACATACCACCCACCATTACTTCCACACCACCCACTATGACACCACCCACCATCACACACAACTCACCACCCACCATGACACCACCCAACATCACACCACCCACCACCCACATACCCACCACCCACATACCCACCACCCACATACCCACCACCCACATACCACCCACCACCAACATACCACCCACCATTACTTCCACACCACCCACCATGACACACCACCCACCATGACACACCACCCACCACCCACATACCACGTACCACACATAACCCACCACCTCATACCAAATCACCTACCGCCACATATCAAACCTACACACCACCCACCATGACACCACCCACCATCACACACAACTCACCACCCACCATGACACACCACCCACCACCCACATACCACGTACCACACATCACCCACCACCCACATACCACCCACCATTACTTCCACACCACCCACCATGACACCACCCACCATCACACACAACTCACCACCCACCACCCACATACCCACCACCCACATACCCACCACCCACATACCCACCACCCACACACCACCCACCATGACACACATCCCACCACCCACATACCACGTACCACACATCACCCACCACCCACATACCACCCATCACCCACATACCACCCACCATTACTTCCACACCACCCACTATGACACCACCCACCATCACACACAACTCACCACCCACCATGACACCACCCAACATCACACCACCCACCACCCACATACCCACCACCCACATACCCACCACCCACATACCCACCACCCACATACCACCCACCACCAACATACCACCCACCATTACTTCCACACCACCCACCATGACACACCACCCACCATCACACACAACTCACCACCCACACATCACCCACCACCCACATACCACGTACCACACATCACCCACCACCCACATACCACCCACCATTACTTCCACACCACCCACCATGACACCACCCACCATCACACACAACTCTCCACCCACACACCACCCACCATGACACCACCCACCATCACACCACCCACCACCCACATACACACCACCCACATACCCACAGCCCACATACCACCCACCACCCACCACCCACATACCACCCACCATCACACGCCCCACCACCCACATACCACCCACCATTACTTCCACACCACCCACCATGACACCACCCACCATCACACACAACTCACCACCCACCATGACACACCACCCACCACCCACATACCCACCACCCACATACCCACCACCCACATACCACCCATCACCCACATACCACCCACCATTACTTCCACACCACCCACCATGACACCACCCACCATCACACACAACTCACCACCCACCATGACACACCACCCACCACCCACATACCACGTACCACACATAACCCACCACCACATACCAAATCACCCACCGCCACATATCAAACCTACACACCACCCTGCCACACACCACCCACCACCCACATACCCACCACCCACATACCCACCACCCACATACCACCCACCACCAACATACCAACCACCATTACTTCCACACCACCCACCATGACACACCACCCACCATCACACACAACTCACCACCCACACATCACCCACCACCCACATACCACGTACCACACATCACCCACCACCCACATACCACCCACCATCACACCACCCAGCACCCACATACCAACCACCCACATACCCACCACCCACATACCACCCACCATTACTTCCACACCAGCCACCATGACACACCACCCACCACCCACATACCACGTACCACACATCACCCACCACCCACATACCACCCACCATCACACCACCCACCACCCACATACCCACCACCCACATACCACCCATCACCCACATACCACCCACCATTACTTCCACACCACCCACCATGACACCACCCACCATCACACACAACTCACAACCCACACACCAACCACCATGACACCACCCACCATCACTCCACCCACCACCCACATACCTACCACCCACATACCCACCACCCAAATACCCACCACCCACATACCACCCACCACCCACATACCACCCACCATTACTTCCACTTCCACACCACCCACCATGACACCACCCACCATCACACACAACTCACCACCCACCATGACACACCACCCACCACCCACATACCACGTACCACACATAACCCACCACCTCATACCAAATCACCTACCGCCACATATCAAACCTACACACCACCCTGCCACACATCACCCACCATCACACACAACTCACCACCCACCATGACACACCACCCACCACCCACATACCACGTACCACACATCACCCACCACCCACATACCACCCACCATTACTTCCACACCACCCACCATGACACCACCCACCATCACACACAACTCACCACCCACCACCCACATACCCACCACCCACATACCACGTACCACACATCACCCACCACCCACATACCACCCAACATCACACCACCCACCACCCACATACCCACCACCCACATACCCACCACCCACATACCACCCATCACCCACATACCACCCACCATTACTTCCACACCACCCACCATGACACCACCCACCATCACACACAACTCACCACCCACACACCACCCACCATGACACCAACCACCATCACTCCACCCACCACCCACATACCCACCACCCAAATACCCACCACCCACATACCACCCACCACCCACATACCACCCACCATTACTTCCACACCACCCACCATGACACACCACCCACCACCCACATACCACGTACCACACATCACCCACCACCCACATACCACCCACCATCACACAACCCACCACCCACATACCCACCAACCACATACCCACCACCCACATACAACCCATCACCCACATACCACCCACCATTACTTCCACACCACCCACCATGACACCACCCACCATCACACACAACTCACCACCCACACACCACCCACCATGACACCACCCACCATCACACCACCCACCACCCACATACCCACCACCCACATACCCACAGCCCACATACCACCCACCACCCACCACCCACATACCACCCACCATCACAACACCCACCACCCACATACCACCCACCATTACTTCCACACCACCCACCATGACACCACCCACCATCACACACAACTCACCATCCACCCTGACACACCACCCACCACCCACATACCCACCACCCACATACCCACCACCCACATACCACCCATCACCCACATACCTCCCACCATTACTTCCACACCACCCACCATGACACCACCCACCATCACACACAACTCACCACCCACCACCCACATACCACGTACCACACATTACCCACCACCTCATACCAAATCACCTACCGCCACATATCAAACCTACACACCACCCTGCCACACATCACCCACCATCACACACAACTCACCACCCACCATGACACACCACCCACCACCCACATACGACGTACCACACATCACCCACCACCCACATACCACCCACCATTACTTCCACACCACCCACCATGACACCACCCACCATCACACACAACTCACCACCCACCACCCACATACCCACCACCCACATACCCACCACCCACATACCCACCACCCACACACCACCCACCATGACACACCACCCACCACCCACATACATCGTACCACACATCACCCACCACCCACACACCACCCATCACCCACATACCACCCACCATTACTTCCACACCACCCACTATGACACCACCCACCATCACACACAACTCACCACCCACCATGACACCACCCAACATCACACCACCCACCACCCACATACCCACCACCCACATACCCACCACCCACATACCCACCACCCACATACCACCCACCACCAACATACCACCCACTATTACTTCCACACCACCCACCATGACACACCACCCACCATCACACACAACTCACCACCCACACATCACCCACCACCCACATACCACGTACCACACATCACCCACCACCCACATACCACCCACCATTACTTCCACACCACCCACCATGACACCACCCACCATCACACACAACTCACCACCCACACACCACCCACCATGACACCACCCACCATCACACACAACTCACCACCCACATACCCACCACCCACATACCCACAGCCCACATACCACCCACCACCCACCACCCACATACCACCCACCATCACACCACCCACCACCCACATACCACCCACCATTACTTCCACACCACCCACCATGACACCACCCACCATCACACACAACTCACCACCCACCATGACACACCACCCACCACCCACATACCCACCACCCACATACCCACCACCCACATACCCACCACCCACATACCACCCACCACCCACATACCACGTACCACACATAACCCACCACCTCATACCAAATCACCCACCGCCACATATCAAACTCACACACCAGCCTGCCACACATCACCCACCATCACACACAACTCACCACCCACCATGACACACCACCCACCACCCACATACCACGTACCACACATCACCCACCACCCACATACCACCCACCATCGTACCACCCAGCACCCACATACCCACCACCCACATACCACCCACCATGACACCACCCACCATCACACCACCCACCACCCACATACCCACCACCCACATACCCACAGCCCACATACCACCCACCACCCACCACCCACATACCACCCACCATCACACCACCCACCACCCACATACCACCCACCATTACTTCCACACCACCCACCATGACACCACCCACCATCACACACAACTCACCACCCACCATGACACACCACCCACCACCCACATACCCACCACCCACATACCCACCACCCACATACCCACCACCCACATACCACCCATCACCCACATACCACCCACCATTACTTCCACACCACCCACCATGACACCACCCACCATCACACACAACTCACCACCCACCATGACACACCACCCACCACCCACATACCACGTACCACACATAACCCACCACATCATACCAAATCACCCACCGCCACATATCAAACCTACACACCACTCTGCCACACATCACCCACCATCACACACAACTCACCACCCACCATGACACCACCCACCACCCACATACCACGTACCACACATCACCCACCACCCACATACCACCCACCATCACACCACCCAGCACCCACATACCCACCACCCACCATCACACACAACTCACCACCCACACACCACCCACCATGACACCACCCACCATCACACCACCCACCACCCACATACCCACCACCCACATACCCACCACCGACATACCACCCACCACCCACATACCACCCACCATCACACCACCCACCACCCACATACCCATCACCCACATACCCACCACCCACATACCACCCATCACCCACATACTGCCCACCATTACTTCCACACCACCCACCATTACACACAACTCACCACCCACCATGAAACACCACCCACCACCCACATACCACGTACCACACATAACCCACCACCTCATACCAAATCACCCACCGCCACATATCAAACCTACACACCAGCCTGCCACACATCACCCACCATCACACACAACTCACCACCCACCATGACACACCATCCACCACCCACATACCACGTACCACACATCACCCACCATCACACCACCCAGCACCCACATACCCACCACCCACATACCACCCACCATTACTTCCACACCACCCACCATGACACCACCCACCACCCACATACCCACCACCCACATACCCACCACCCACATACCCACCACCCACATACCCACCACCCACATACCACCCATCACCCACATACCACCCACCATTACTTCCACACCACCCACCATGACACACAACCCACCACCCACATACCACGTACCACACATCACCCACCACCCACATACCACCCACCATCACACCACCCAGCACCCACATACCCACCACCCACCATCACACACAACTCACCACCCACACACCACCCACCATGACACCACCCACCATCACACCACCCACCACCCACATACCCACCACCCACATACCCACCACCCACATACCACCCACCACCCACATACCACCCACCATCACACCACCCACCACCCACATACCCACCACCCACATACCCACCACCCACATACCACCCATCACCCACATACTGCCCACCATTACTTCCACACCACCCACCATCACACACAACTCACCACCCACCATGACACACCACCCACCACCCACATACCACGTACCACACATAACCCACCACCTCATACCAAATCACCCACCGCCACATATCAAACTCACACACCAGCCTGCCACACATCACCCACCATCACACACAACTCACCACCCACCATGACACACCACCCACCACCCACATACCACGTACCACACATCACCCACCACCCACATACCACCCACCATCGTACCACCCAGCACCCACATACCCACCACCCACATACCACCCACCATTACTTCCATACCACCCACCATGACACCACCCACCATCACACACAACTCACCACCCACACACCACCCACCATGACACCACCCACCATCACACCACCCACCACCCACATACCCACCACCCACATACCCACAGCCCACATACCACCCACCACCCACCACCCACATACC
The DNA here is from genome assembly GCA_033459515.1 of Theretra japonica. Taxonomy (NCBI): domain Eukaryota; kingdom Metazoa; phylum Arthropoda; class Insecta; order Lepidoptera; family Sphingidae; genus Theretra; species Theretra japonica. Next base: position 41,908 of record JAPMUD010000032.1, read on the forward strand.
ACCCCCCATCACACCACCCACCACCCACATACCACCCACCATCACACCACCCACCACCCACATACCCACCACCCACATACCCACCACCCACATACCACCCATCACCCACATACTGCCCACCATTACTTCCACACCACCCACCATCACACACAACTCACCACCCACCATGACACACCACCCACCACCCACATACCACGTTCCACACATAATCCACCACCTCATACCAAATCACCCACCGCCACATATCAAACCTACACACCACCCTGCCACACATCACCCACCATCACACACAACTCACCACCCACCATGACACACCACCCACCACCCACATACTACGTACCACACATCACCCACCACCCACATACCACCCACCATCACACCACCCAGCACCCACATACCCACCACCCACCATCACACACAACTCACCACCCACACACCACCCACCATGACACAACCCACCATCACACCACCCACCACCCACATACCCACCACCCACATACCCACCACCCACATACCACCCACCACCCACATACCACCCACCACCCACATACCACCCACCATCACACCACCCACCACCCACATACCCACCACCCACATACCCACCACCCACATACCACCCATCACCCACATACTGCCCACCATTACTTCCACACCACCCACCATCACACACAACTCACCACCCACCATAACACACCACCCACCACCCACATACCACGTACCACACATAACCCACCACCTCATACCAAATCACCTACCGCCACATATCAAACCTACACACCACCCTGCCACACATCACCCACCATCACACACAACTCACCACCCACCATGACACACCACCCACCACCCACATACCACGTACCACACATCACCCACCACCCACATACCACCCACCATTACTTCCACACCACCCACCATGACACCACCCACCATCACACACAACTCACCACCCACCACCCACATACCCACCACCCACATACCACGTACCACACATCACCCACCACCCACATACCACCCACCATCACACCACCCACCACCCACATACCCACCACCCACATACCACCCATCACCCACATACCACCCACCATTACTTCCACACCACCCACCATGACACCACCCACCATCACACACAACTCACCACCCACACACCACCCACCATGACACCACCCACCATCACTCCACCCACCACCCACATACCCACCACCCAAATACCCACCACCCACATACCACCCACCACCCACATACCACCCACCATTACTTCCACACCACCCACCATGACACACCACCCACCACCCACATACCACGTACCACACATCACCCACCAACCACATACCACCCACCATCACACAACCCACCACCCACATACCCACCACCCACATACCCACCACCCACATACAACCCATCACCCACATACCACCCACCATTACTTCCACACCACCCACCATGACACCACCCACCATCACACACAACTCACCACCCACACACCACCCACCATGACACCACCCACCATCACACCACCCACCACCCACATACCCACCACCCACATACCCACAGCCCACATACCACCCACCACCCACCACCCACATACCACCCAACATCACAACACCCACCACCCACATACCACCCACCATTACTTCCACACCACCCACCATGACACCACCCACCATCACACACAACTCACCACCCACCATGACACACCACCCACCACCCACATACCCACCACCCACATACCCACCACCCACATACCACCCACCACCAACATACCACCCACCATTACTTCCACACCACCCACCATGACACACCACCCACCATGACACACCACCCACCACCCACATACCACGTACCACACATAACCCACCACCTCATACCAAATCACCTACCGCCACATATCAAACCTACACACCACCCACCATGACACCACCCACCATCACACACAACTCACCACCCACCATGACACACCACCCACCACCCACATACCACGTACCACACATCACCCACCACCCACATACCACCCACCATTACTTCCACACCACCCACCATGACACCACCCACCATCACACACAACTCACCACCCACCACCCACATACCCACCACCCACATACCCACCACCCACACACCACCCACCATTACACACATCCCACCACCCACATACCACGTACCACACATCACCCACCACCCACATACCACCCATCACCCACATACCACCCACCATTACTTCCACACCACCCACTATGACACCACCCACCATCACACACAACTCACCACCCACCATGACACCACCCAACATCACACCACCCACCACCCACATACCCACCACCCACATACCCACCACCCACATACCCACCACCCACATACCACCCACCACCAACATACCACCCACCATTACTTCCACACCACCCACCATGACACACCACCCACCACCCACATACCACGTACCACACATCACCCACCACCCACATACCACCCACCATCACACAACCCACCACCCACATACCCACCACCCACATACCCACCACCCACATACAACCCATCACCCACATACCACCCACCATTACTTCCACACCACCCACCATGACACCACCCACCATCACACACAACTCACCACCCACACACCACCCACCATGACACCACCCACCATCACACCACCCACCACCCACATACCCACCACCCACATACCCACAGCCCACATACCACCCACCACCCACCACCCACATACCACCCCCCATCACACCACCCACCACCCACATACCACCCACCATTACTTCCACACCACCCACCATGACACCACCCACCATCACACACAACTCACCACCCACCATGACACACCACCCACGCCCACATACCCACCACCCACATACCCACCACCCACATACCACCCATCACCCACATACCACCCACCATTACTTCCACACCACCCACCATGACACCACCCACCATCACACACAACTCACCACCCACCATGACATACCACCCACCACCCACATACCACGTACCACACATAACCCACCACCTCATACCAAATCACCTACCGCCACATATCAAACCTACACACCACCCTGCCACACATCACCCACCATCACACACAACTCACCACCCACCATGACACACCACCCACCACCCACATACCACGTACCACACATCACCCACCACCCACATACCACCCACCATCACACCACCCAGCACCCACATACCCACCACCCTCATACCACCCACCATTACTTCCACACCACCCACCATGACACCACCCACCATCACACACAACTCACCACCCACCACCCACATACCCACCACCCACATACCCACCACCCACATACCCACCACCCACACACCACCCACCATGACACACCACCCACCACCCACATACCACGTACCACACATCACCCACCACCCACATACCAACCACCATCACACCACCCACCACCCACATACCAACCACCATCACACCACCCACCACCCACATACCACCCATCACCCACATACCACCCACCATTACTTCCACACCACCCACCATGACACCACCCACAATCACACACAACTCCCCACCCACACACCACCCACCACGACACCACCCACCATCACACCACCCACCACCCACATACCCACCACCCACATACCCACAGCCCACATACCACCCACCACCCACCACCCACATACCACCCACCATCACACCACCCACCACCCACATACCCACCACCCACATACCACCCATCACCCACATACCACCCACCATTACTTCCACACCACCCACCATGACACCACCCACCATCACACACAACTCACCACCCACCATGACACACCACCCACCACGACACCACCCACCATCACACCACCCACCACCCACATACCCACCACCCACATACCCACAGCCCACATACCACCCACCACCCACCACCCACATACCACCCACCATCACACCACCCACCACCCACATACCCACCACCCACATACCACCCACCACCAACATACCACCCACCATTACTTCCACACCACCCACCATGACACACCACCCACCACCCACATACCACGTACCACACATCACCCACCACCCACATACCACCCACCATCACACAACCCACCACCCACATACCCACCACCCACATACCCACCACCCACATACAACCCATCACCCACATACCACCCACCATTACTTCCACACCACCCACCACCCACATACCCACCACCCACATACCCACAGCCCACATACCACCCACCACCCACCACCCACACACCACCCCCCATCACACCACCCACCACCCACATACCACCCACCATTACTTCCACACCACCCACCATGACACCACCCACCATCACACACAACTCACCACCCACCATGACACACCACCCACGCCCACATACCCACCACCCACATACCCACCACCCACATACCATCCATCACCCACATACCACCCACCATTACTTCCACACCACCCACCATGACACCACCCACCATCACACACAACTCACCACCCACCATGACACACCACCCACCACCCACATACCACGTACCACACATAACCCACCACCTCATACCAAATCACCTACCGCCACATATCAAACCTACACACCACCCTGCCACACATCACCCACCATCACACACAACTCACCACCCACCATGACACACCACCCACCACCCACATACCACGTACCACACATCACCCACCACCCACATACCACCCACCATCACACCACCCAGCACCCACATACCCACCAACCACATACCACCCACCATTACTTCCACACCACCCACCATCACACACAACTCACCACCCACCACCCACATACCCACCACCCACATACCCACCACCCACATACCCACCACCCACACACCACCCACCATGACACACCACCCACCACCCACATACCACGTACCACACATCACCCACCACCCACATACCAACCACCATCACACCACCCACCATCCACATACCAACCATCATCACACCACCCACCACCCACATACCACCCATCACCCACATACCACCCACCATTACTTCCACACCACCCACCATGACACCACCCACCATCACACACAACTCCCCACCCACACACCACCCACCACGACACCACCCACCATCACACCACCCACCACCCACATACCCACCACCCACATACCCACAGCCCACATACCACCCACCACCCACCACCCACATACCACCCACCATCACACCACCCACCACCCTCATACCCACCACCCACATACCACCCATCACCCACATACCACCCACCATTACTTCCACACCACCCACCATGACACCACCCATCATCACACACAACTCACCACCCACCATGACACACCACCCACCAACCACATACCACGTACCACACATAACCCACCACCTCATACCAAATCACCCACCGCCACATATCAAACCTACACACCACCCTGCCACACATCACCCACCATCACACACAACTCACCACCCACCATGACACACCACCCACCACCCACATACAACGTACCACACATCACCCACCACCCACATACCACCTACCATCACACCACCCACCACCCACATACCCACCACCCACATACCCACCACCCACATACCACCCATCACCCACATACCACCCACCATTACTTCCACACCACCCACCATGACACCACCCACCATCACACACAACTCACCACCCACCATGACACACCACCCACCACCCACATACGACGTACCACACATAACCCACCACCACATACCAAATCACCTACCGCCACATATCAAACCTACACACCACCCTGCCACACATCACCCACCATCACACACAACTCACCACCCACCATGACACACCACCCACCACCCACATACCACGTACCACACATCACCCACCACCCACAAGCCACCCACCATCACACCACCCAGCACCCACATACCCACCACCCACATACCACCCACCATTACTTCCACACCACCCACCATCACACACAACTCACCACCCACCACCCACATACCCACCACCCACATACCCACCACCCACATACCCACCACCCACACACCACCCACCATGACACACCACCCACCACCCACATACCACGTACCACACATCACCCACCACCCACATACCACCCACCATCACACCACCCAGCACCCACATACCCACCACCCACATACCCACCACCCACATACCACCCACCACCCACATACCACCCACCATTACTTCCACACCACCCACCATGAAACACCACCCACCACCCACATACCACGTACCACACATCACCCACCACCCACATACCACCCACCATCACACCACCCACCACCCACATACCCACAACCCACATACCAACCACCCACATACAACCCATCACCCACATACCACCCACCATAACTTCCACACCACCCACCATGACACCACCCACCATCACACACAACTCACCACCCACCATGACACACCACCCACCACCCACATACCACGTACCACACATAACCCACCACCTCATACCAAATCACCCACCGCCACATATCAAACCTACACACCACCCTGCCACACATCACCCACCATCACACACAACTCACCACCCACCATGACACACCACCCACCACCCACATACTACGTACCACACATCACCCACCACCCACATACCACCCACCATCACACCACCCAGCACCCACATACCCACCACCCACCATCACACACAACTCACCACCCACACACCACCCACCATGACACCACCCACCATCACACCACCCACCACCCACATACCCACCACCCACATACCCACCACCCACATACCACCCACCACCCACATACCACCCACCACCCACATACCACCCACCATCACACCACCCACCACCCACATACCCACCACCCACATACCCACCACCCACATACCACCCATCACCCACATACTGCCCACCATTACTTCCACACCACCCACCATCACACACAACTCACCACCCACCATAACACACCACCCACCACCCACATACCACGTACCACACATAACCCACCACCTCATACCAAATCACCTACCGCCACATATCAAACCTACACACCACCCTGCCACACATCACCCACCATCACACACAACTCACCACCCACCATGACACACCACCCACCACCCACATACCACGTACCACACATCACCCACCAGCCACATACCACCCACCATTACTTCCACACCACCCACCATGACACCACCCACCATCACACACAACTCACCACCCACCACCCACATACCCACCACCCACATACCACGTACCACACATCACCCACCACCCACATACCACCCACCATCACACCACCCACCACCCACATACCCACCACCCACATACCACCCATCACCCACATACCACCCACCATTACTTCCACACCACCCACCATGACACCACCCACCATCACACACAACTCACCACCCACACACCACCCACCATGACACCACCCACCATCACTCCACCCACCACCCACATACCCACCACCCAAATACCCACCACCCACATACCACCCACCACCCACATACCACCCACCATTACTTCCACACCACCCACCATGACACACCACCCACCACCCACATACCACGTACCACACATTACCCACCACCCACATACCACCCACCATCACACAACCCACCACCCACATACCCACCACCCACATACCCACCACCCACATACAACCCATCACCCACATACCACCCACCATTACTTCCACACCACCCACCATGACACCACCCACCATCACACACAACTCACCACCCACACACCACCCACCATGACACCACCCACCATCACACCACCCACCACCCACATACCCACCACCCACATACCCACAGCCCACATACCACCCACCACCCACCACCCACATACCACCCACCATCACAACACCCACCACCCACATACCACCCACCATTACTTCCACACCACCCACCATGACACCACCCACCATCACACACAACTCACCACCCACCATGACACACCACCCACCACCCACATACCCACCACCCACATACCCACCACCCACATACCACCCACCACCAACATACCACCCACCATTACTTCCACACCACCCACCATGACACACCACCCACCATGACACACCACCCACCACCCACATACCACGTACCACACATAACCCACCACCTCATACCAAATCACCTACCGCCACATATCAAACCTACACACCACCCACCATGACACCACCCACCATCACACACAACTCACCACCCACCATGACACACCACCCACCACCCACATACCACGTACCACACATCACCCACCACCCACATACCACCCACCATTACTTCCACACCACCCACCATGACACCACCCACCATCACACACAACTCACCACCCACCACCCACATACCCACCACCCACATACCCACCACCCGCATACCCACCACCCACACACCACCCACCATGACACACATCCCACCACCCACATACCACGTACCACACATCACCCACCACCCACATACCACCCATCACCCACATACCACCCACCATTACTTCCACACCACCCACTATGACACCACCCACCATCACACACAACTCACCACCCACCATGACACCACCAAACATCACACCACCCACCACCCACATACCCACCACCCACATACCCACCATCCACATACCCACCACCCACATACCACCCACCACCAACATACCACCCACCATTACTTCCACACCACCCACCATGACACACCACCCACCATCACACACAACTCACCACCCACACATCACCCACCACCCACATACCACGTACCACACATCACCCACCACCCACATACCACCCACCATTACTTCCACACCACCCACCATGACACCACCCACCATCACACACAACTCTCCACCCACACACCACCCACCATGACACCACCCACCATCACACCACCCACCACCCACATACCCACCACCCACATACCCACAGCCCACATACCACCCACCACCCACCACCCACATACCACCCACCATTACTTCCACACCACCCACCATGACACCACCCACCATCACACACAACTCACCACCCACACACCACCCACCACGACACCACCCACCATCACACCACCCACCACCCACATACCCACCACCCACATACCCACAGCCCACATACCACCCACATACCACCCATCACCCACATACCACCCACCATTACTTCCACACCACCCACCATGACACCACCCACCATCACACACAACTCACCACCCACCATGACACACCACCCACCAACCACATACCACGTACCACACATAACCCACCACCTCATACCAAATCACCCACCGCCACATATCAAACCTACACACCACCCTGCCACACATCACCCACCATCACACACAACTCACCACCCACCATGACACACCACCCACCACCCACATACAACGTACCACACATCACCCACCACCCACATACCACCCACCATCACACCACCCACCACCCACATACCCACCACCCACATACCCACTACCCACATACCACCCATCACCCACATACCACCCACCATTACTTCCACACCACCCACCATGACACCACCCACCATCACACACAACTCACCACCCACCATGACACACCACCCACCACCCACATACCACGTACCACACATAACCCACCACCACATACCAAATCACCTACCGCCACATATCAAACCTACACACCACCCTGCCACACATCACCCACCATCACACACAACTCACCACCCACCATGACACACCACCCACCACCCACATACCACGTACCACACATCACCCACCACCCACAAACCACCCACCATCACACCACCCAGCACCCACATACCCACCACCCACATACCACCCACCATTACTTCCACACCACCCACCATCACACACAACTCACCACCCACCACCCACAAACCCACCACCCACATACCCACCACCCACATACCCACCACCCACACACCACCCACCACCCACATACCACGTACCACACATCACCCACCACCCACACACCACCCACCATGACACCACCCACCATCACACCACCCACCACCCACATACCCACCACCCACATACCACCCACCACCCACATACCACCCACCACCCACATACCACCCACCACCCACATACCACCCATCACCCACATACCACCCACCATTACTTCCACACCACCCACCATGACACCACCCACCATCACACACAACTCACCACCCACACACCACCCACCATGACACCACCCACCATCACACCACCCACCACCCACATACCCACAGCCCACATACCACCCACCACCCACCACCCACATACCACCCACCATCACACCACCCACCACCCACATACCCACCACCCACATACCACCCATCACCCACATACCACCCACCATTACTTCCACACCACCCACCATGACACCACCCACCATCACACACAACTCACCACCCACCATGACACACCACCCACCACCCACATACCACGTACCACACATAACCCACCACCACATACCAAATCACCTACCGCCACATATCAAACCTACACACCACCCTGCCACACATCACCCACCATCACACACAACTCACCAGCCACCATGACACACCACCCACCACCCACCAACCACATACCACGTACCACACATAACCCACCACCTCATACCAAATCACCCACCGCCACATATCAAACCTACACACCACCCTGCCACACATCACCCACCATCACACACAACTCACCACCCACCATGACACACCACCCACCACCCACATACAACGTACCACACATCACCCACCACCCACATACCACCCACCATCACACCACCCACCACCCACATACCCACCACCCACATACCACCCATCACCCACATACCACCCACCATTACTTCCACACCACCCACTATGACACCACCCACCATCACACACAACTCACCACCCACCAAGACACACCACCCACCACCCACATACCACGTACCACACATAACCCACCACCACATACCAAATCACCTACCGCCACATATCAAACCTACACACCACCCTGCCACACATCACCCACCATCACACACAACTCACCACCCACCATGACACACCACCCACCACCCACATACCACGTACCACACATCACCCACCACCCACAAACCACCCACCATCACACCACCCAGCACCCACATACCCACCACCCACATACCACCCACCATTACTTCCACACCACCCACCATCACACACAACTCACCACCCACCACCCACATACCCACCACCCACATACCCACCACCCACACACCACCCACCATGACACACCACCCACCACCCACATACCACGTACCACACATCACCCACCACCCACACACCACCCACCATGACACCACCCACCACCCACATACCCACCACCCACATACCACCCACCACCCACATACCACCCACCACCCACATACCACCCATCACCCACATACCACCCACCATTACTTCCACACCACCCACCATGACACCACCCACCATCACACACAACTCACCACCCACACACCACCCACCATGACACCACCCACCATCACACCACCCACCACCCACATACCCACAGCCCACATACCACCCACCACCCACCACCCACATACCACCCACCATCACACCACCCACCACCCACATACCCACCACCCACATACCACCCATCACCCACATACCACCCACCATTACTTCCACACCACCCACCACCCACATACCACGTACCACACATCACCCACCACCCACATACCACCCACCATCACACCACCCACCACCCACATACCCACCACCCACATACCCACCACCCACATACCACCCATCACCCACATACCACCCACCATTACTTCCACACCACCCACCATGAGACCACCCACCATCACTCCACCCACCACCCACATACCTACCACCCACATACCCACCACCCAAATACCCACCACCCACATACCACCCACCACCCACATACCACCCACCATTACTTCCACTTCCACACCACCCACCATGACACCACCCACCATCACACACAACTCACCACCCACCATGACACACCACCCACCACCCACATACCACGTACCACACATAACCCACCACCTCATACCAAATCACCTACCGCCACATATCAAACCTACACACCACCCTGCCACACATCACCCACCATCACACACAACTCACCACCCACCATGACACACCACCCACCACCCACATACCACGTACCACACATCACCCACCACCCACATACCACCCACCATGACACCACCCACCATCACACACAACTCACCACCCACCACCCACATACCCACCACCCACATACCACGTACCACACATCACCCACCACCCACATACCACCCACCATCACACCACCCACCACCCACATACCCACCACCCACATACCACCCATCACCCACATACCACCCACCATTACTTCCACACCACCCACCATGACACCACCCACCATCACACACAACTCACCACCCACACACCACCCACCATGACACCACCCACCATCACTCCACCCACCACCCACATACCCACCACCCAAATACCCACCACCCACATACCACCCACCACCCACATACCACCCACCATTACTTCCACACCACCCACCATGACACACCACCCACCACCCACATACCACGTACCACACATCACCCACCACCCACATACCACCCACCATCACACAACCCACCACCCACATACCCACCACCCACATACCCACCACCCACATACAACCCATCACCCACATACCACCCACCATTACTTCCACACCACCCACCATGACACCACCCACCATCACACACAACTCACCACCCACACACCACCCACCATGACACCACCCACCATCACACCACCCACCACCCACATACCCACCACCCACATACCCACAGCCCACATACCACCCACAACCCACTACCCACATACCACCCACCATCACAACACCCACCACCCACATACCACCCACCATTACTTCCACACCACCCACATACCCACCACCCACATACCACCCATCACCCACATACCACCCACCATTACTTCCACACCACCCACCATGACACCACCCACCATCACACACAACTCACAACCCACACACCACCCACCATGACACCACCCCCCATCACTCCACCCACCACCCACATACCTACCACCCACATACCCACCACCCAAATACCCACCACCCACATACCACCCACCACCCACATACCACCCACCATTACTTCCACTTCCACACCACCCACCATGACACCACCCACCATCACACTCAACTCACCACCCACCATGACACACCACCCACCACCCACATACCACGTACCACACATAACCCACCACCTCATACCAAATCACCTACCGCCACATATCAAACCTACACACCACCCTGCCACACATCACCCACCATCACACACAACTCACCACCCACCATGACACACCACCCACCACCCACATACCACGTACCACACATCACCCACCACCCACATACCACCCACCATTACTTCCACACCACCCACCATGACACCACCCACCATCACACACAACTCACCACCCACCACCCACATATCCACCACCCACATACCACGTACCACACATCACCCACCACCAACATACCACCCACCATCACACCACCCACCACCCACATACCCACCACCCACATACCACCCATCACCCACATACCACCCACCATTACTTCCACACCACCCACCATGACACCACCCACCATCACACACAACTCACCACCCACACACCACCCACCATGACACTACCCACCATCACTCCACCCACCACCCACATACCCACCACCCAAATACCCACCACCCACATACCACCCACCACCCACATACCACCCACCATTACTTCCACACCACCCACCATAACACACCACCCACCACCCACATACCACGTACCACACATCACCCACCACCCACATACCACCCACCATCACACAACCCACCACCCACATACCCACCACCCACATACCCACCACCCACATACAACCCATCACCCACATACCACCCACCATTACTTCCACACCACCCACCATGACACCACCCACCATCACACACAACTCACCACCCACACACCACCCACCATGACACCACCCACCATCACACCACCCACCACCCACATACCCACAGCCCACATACCACCCACCACCCACCACCCACATACCACCCACCATAACAACACCCACCACCCACATACCACCCACCATTACTTCCACACCACCCACATACCCACCACCCACATACCACCCATCACCCACATACCACCCACCATTACTTCCACACCACCCACCATGACACCACCCACCATCACACACAACTCACAACCCACACACCACCCACCATGACACCACCCCCCATCACTCCACCCACCACCCACATACCTACCACCCACATACCCACCACCCAAATACCCACCACCCACATACCACCCACCACCCACATACCACCCACCATTACTTCCACTTCCACACCACCCACCATGACACCACCCACCATCACACTCAACTCACCACCCACCATGACACACCACCCACCACCCACATACCACGTACCACACATAACCCACCACCTCATACCAAATCACCTACCGCCACATATCAAACCTACACACCACCCTGCCACACATCACCCACCATCACACACAACTCACCACCCACCATGACACACCACCCACCACCCACATACCACGTACCACACATCACCCACCACCCACATACCACCCACCATTACTTCCACACCACCCACCATGACACCACCCACCATCACACACAACTCACCACCCACCACCCACATATCCACCACCCACATACCACGTACCACACATCACCCACCACCAACATACCACCCACCATCACACCACCCACCACCCACATACCCACCACCCACATACCACCCATCACCCACATACCACCCACCATTACTTCCACACCACCCACCATGACACCACCCACCATCACACACAACTCACCACCCACACACCACCCACCATGACACTACCCACCATCACTCCACCCACCACCCACATACCCACCACCCAAATACCCACCACCCACATACCACCCACCACCCACATACCACCCACCATTACTTCCACACCACCCACCATGACACACCACCCACCACCCACATACCACGTACCACACATCACCCACCACCCACATACCACCCACCATCACACAACCCACCACCCACATACCCACCACCCACATACCCACCACCCACATACAACCCATCACCCACATACCACCCACCATTACTTCCACACCACCCACCATGACACCACCCACCATCACACACAACTCACCACCCACACACCACCCACCATGACACCACCCACCATCACACCACCCACCACCCACATACCCACCACCCACATACCCACAGCCCACATACCACCCACCACCCACCACCCACATACCACCCACCATAACAACACCCACCACCCACATACCACCCACCATTACTTCCACACCACCCACCATGACACCACCCACCATCACACACAACTCACCACCCACCATGACACACCACCCACCACCCACATACCCACCACCCACATACCCACCACCCACATACCAACCATCACCCACATACCTCCCACCATTACTTCCACACCACCCACCATGACACCACCCACCATCACACACAACTCACCACCCACCATGACACACCACCCACCACCCACATACCACGTACCACACATAACCCACCACCTCATACCAAATCACCTACCGCCACATATCAAACCTACACACCACCCTGCCACACATCACCCACCATCACACACAACTCACCACCCACCATGACACACCACCCACCACCCACATACCACGTACCACACATCACCCACCACCCACATACCACCCACCATTACTTCCACACCACCCACCATGACACCACCCACCATCACACACAACTCACCACCCACCACCCACATACCCACCACCCACATACCCACCACCCACACACCACCCACCATGACACACCACCCACCACCCACATACCACGTACCACACATCACCCACCACCCACATACCACCCACCATTACTTCCACACCACCCACCATGACACCACCCACCATCACACACAACTCACCACCCACCACCCACATACCCACCACCCACATACCACGTACCACACATCACCCACCACCCACATACCACCCACCATCACACCACCCACCACCCACATACCCACCACCCACATACCACCCATCATCCACATACCACCCACCATTACTTCCACACCACCCACCATGACACCACCCACCATCACACACAACTCACCACCCACACACCACCCACCATGACACCACCCACCATCACTCCACCCACCACCCACATACCCACCACCCGAATACCCACCACCCACATACCACCCACCACCCACATACCACCCACCATTACTTCCACACCACCCACCATGACACACCACCCACCACCCACATACCACGTACCACACATCACCCACCACCCACATACCACCCACCATCACACAACCCACCACCCACATACCCACCACCCACATACCCACCACCCACATACAACCCATCACCCACATACCACCCACCATTACTTCCACACCACCCACCATGACACCACCCACCATCACACACAACTCACCACCCACACACCACCCACCATGACACCACCCACCATCACACCACCCACCACCCACATACCCACCACCCACATACCCACAGCCCACATACCACCCACAACCCACCACCCACATACCACCCACCATCACAACACCCACCACCCACATACCACCCACCATTACTTCCACACCACCCACATACCCACCACCCACATACCACCCATCACCCACATACCACCCACCATTACTTCCACACCACCCACCATGACACCACCCACCATCACACACAACTCACAACCCACACACCACCCACCATGACACCACCCCCCATCACTCCACCCACCACCCACATACCTACCACCCACATACCCACCACCCAAATACCCACCACCCACATACCACCCACCACCCACATACCACCCACCATTACTTCCACTTCCACACCACCCACCATGACACCACCCACCATCACACACAACTCACCACCCACCATGACACACCACCCACCACCCACATACCACGTACCACACATAACCCACCACCTCATACCAAATCACCTACCGCCACATATCAAACCTACACACCACCCTGCCACACATCACCCACCATCACACACAACTCACCACCCACCATGACACACCACCCACCACCCACATACCACGTACCACACATCACCCACCACCCACATACCACCCACCATTACTTCCACACCACCCACCATGACACCACCCACCATCACACACAACTCACCACCCACCACCCACATATCCACCACCCACATACCACGTACCACACATCACCCACCACCCACATACCACCCACCATCACACCACCCACCACCCACATACCCACCACCCACATACCACCCATCACCCACATACCACCCACCATTACTTCCACACCACCCACCATGACACCACCCACCATCACACACAACTCACCACCCACACACCACCCACCATGACACTACCCACCATCACTCCACCCACCACCCACATACCCACCACCCAAATACCCACCACCCACATACCACCCACCACCCACATACCACCCACCATTACTTCCACACCACCCACCATGACACACCACCCACCACCCACATACCATGTACCACACATCACCCACCACCCACATACCACCCACCATCACACAACCCACCACCCACATACCCACCACCCACATACCCACCACCCACATACAACCCATCACCCACATACCACCCACCATTACTTCCACACCACCCACCATGACACCACCCACCATCACACACAACTCACCACCCACACACCACCCACCATGACAGCACCCACCATCACACCACCCACCACCCACATACCCACCACCCACATACCCACAGCCCACATACCACCCACCACCCACCACCCACATACCACCCACCATCACAACACCCACCACCCACATACCACCCACCATTACTTCCACACCACCCACCATGACACCACCCACCATCACACACAACTCACCACCCACCATGACACACCACCCACAACCCACATACCCACCACCCACATACCCACGTCCCACATACCAACCATCACCCACATACCTCCCACCATTACTTCCACACCACCCACCATGACACCACCCACCATCACACACAACTCACCACCCACCATGACACACCACCCACCACCCACATACCACGTACCACACATCACCCACCACCCACATACCACCCACCATCACACCACCCAGCACCCACATACCCACCACCCACATACCACCCACCATTACTTCCACACCACCCACCATGACACCACCCACCATCACACACAACTCACCACCCACACACCACCCACCACGACACCACCCACCATCACACCACCCACCACCCACATACCCACCACCCACATACCCACAGCCCACATACCACCCACCACCCACCACCCACATACCACCCACCATCACACCACCCACCACCCACATACCCACCACCCACATACCACCATCACCCACATACCACCCACCATTACTTCCACACCACCCACCATGACACCACCCACCATCACACACAACTCACCACCCACCATGACACACCACCCACCACCCACATACCACGTACCACACATCACCCACCACCCACATACCACCCACCATCACACCACCCACCACCCACATACCCACAACCCACATACCAACCACCCACATACAACCCATCACCCACATACCACCCACCATTACTTCCACACCACCCACCATGACACCACCCACCATCACACACAACTCACCACCCACCATGACACACCACCCACCACCCACATACCACGTACCACACATAACCCACCACCTCATACCAAATCACCCACCGCCACATATCAAACCTACACACCACCCTGCCACACATCACCCACCATCACACACAACTCACCACCCACCATGACACACCACCCACCACCCACATACTACGTACCACACATCACCCACCACCCACATACCACCCACCATCACACCACCCAGCACCCACATACCCACCACCCACCATCACACACAACTCACCACCCACACACCACCCACCATGACACCACCCACCATCACACCACCCACCACCCACATACCCACCACCCACATACCCACCACCCACATACCACCCACCACCCACATACCACCCACCACCCACATACCACCCACCATCACACCACCCACCACCCACATACCCACCACCCACATACCCACCACCCACATACCACCCATCACCCACATACTGCCCACCATTACTTCCACACCACCCACCATCACACACAACTCACCACCCACCATGACACACCACCCACCACCCACATGCCACGTACCACACATAACCCACCACCTCATACCAAATCACCCACCGCCACATATCAAACCTACACACCAGCCTGCCACACATCACCCACCATCACACACAACTCACCACCCACCATGACACACCACCCACCACCCACATACCACGTACCACACATCACCCACCACCCACATACCACCCACCATCACACCACCCAGCACCCACATACCCACCACCCACATACCACCCACCATTACTTCCACACCACCCACCATGACACCACCCACCATCACACACAACTCACCACCCACACACCACCCACCACGACACCACCCACCATCACACCACCCACCACCCACATACCCACCACCCACATACCCACAGCCCACATACCACCCACATACCACCCATCACCCACATACCACCCACCATTACTTCCACACCACCCACCATGACACCACCCACCATCACACACAACTCACCACCCACCATGATACACCACCCACCAACCACATACCACGTACCACACATAACCCACCACCTCATACCAAATCACCCACCGCCACATATCAAACCTACACACCACCCTGCCACACATCACCCACCATCACACACAACTCACCACCCACCATGACACACCACCCACCACCCACATACAACGTACCACACATCACCCACCACCCACATACCACCCACCATCACACCACCCACCACCCACATACCCACCACCCACATACCCACCACCCACATACCACCCATCACCCACATACCACCCACCATTACTTCCACACCACCCACCATGACACCACCCACCATCACACACAACTCACCACCCACCATGACACACCACCCACCACCCACATACCACGTACCACACATAACCCACCACCACATACCAAATCACCTACCGCCACATATCAAACCTACACACCACCCTGCCACACATCACCCACCATCACACACAACTCACCACCCACCATGACACACCACCCACCACCCACATACCACGTACCACACATCACCCACCACCCACAAACCACCCACCATCACACCACCCAGCACCCACATACCCACCACCCACATACCACCCATCATTACTTCCACACCACCCACCATCACACACAACTCACCACCCACCACCCACATACCCACCACCCACATACCCACCACCCACATACCCACCACCCACACACCACCCACCACCCACATACCACGTACCACACATCACCAACCACCCACACACCACCCACCATGACACCACCCACCATCACACCACCCACCACCCACATACCCACCACCCACATACCACCCACCACCCACATACCACCCACCACCCACATACCACCCACCACCCACATACCACCCATCACCCACATACCACCCACCATTACTTCCACACCACCCACCATGACACCACCCACCATCACACACAACTCACCACCCACACACCACCCACCATGACACCACCCACCATCACACCACCCACCACCCACATACCCACAGCCCACATACCACCCACCACCCACCACCCACATACCACCCACCATCACACCACCCACCACCCACATACCCACCACCCACATACCACCCATCACCCACATACCACCCACCATTACTTCCACACCACCCACCATGACACCACCCACCATCACACACAACTCACCACCCACCATGACACACCACCCACCACCCACATACCACGTACCACACATAACCCACCACCACATACCAAATCACCTACCGCCACATATCAAACCTACACACCACCCTGCCACACATCACCCACCATCACACACAACTCACCAGCCACCATGACACACCACCCACCACCCACCAACCACATACCACGTACCACACATAACCCACCACCTCATACCAAATCACCCACCGCCACATATCAAACCTACACACCACCCTGCCACACATCACCCACCATCACACACAACTCACCACCCACCATGACACACCACCCACCACCCACATACAACGTACCACACATCACCCACCACCCACATACCACCCACCATCACACCACCCACCACCCACATACCCACCACCCACATACCACCCATCACCCACATACCACCCACCATTACTTCCACACCACCCACTATGACACCACCCACCATCACACACAACTCACCACCCACCATGACACACCACCCACCACCCACATACCACGTACCACACATAACCCACCACCACATACCAAATCACCTACCGCCACATATCAAACCTACACACCACCCTGCCACACATCACCCACCATCACACACAACTCACCACCCACCATGACACACCACCCACCACCCACATACCACGTACCACACATCACCCACCACCCACAAACCACCCACCATCACACCACCCAGCACCCACATACCCACCACCCACATACCACCCACCATTACTTCCACACCACCCACCATCACACACAACTCACCACCCACCACCCACATACCCACCACCCACACACCACCCACCATGACACACCACCCACCACCCACATACCACGTACCACACATCACCCACCACCCACACACCACCCACCATGACACCACCCACCACCCACATACCCACCACCCACATACCACCCACCACCCACATACCACCCACCACCCACATACCACCCATCACCCACATACCACCCACCATTACTTCCACACCACCCACCATGACACCACCCACCATCACACACAACTCACCACCCACACACCACCCACCATGACACCACCCACCATCACACCACCCACCACCCACATACCCACAGCCCACATACCACCCACCACCCACCACCCACATACCACCCACCATCACACCACCCACCACCCACATACCCACCACCCACATACCACCCATCACCCACATACCACCCACCATTACTTCCACACCACCCACCACCCACATACCACGTACCACACATCACCCACCACCCACATACCACCCACCATCACACCACCCACCACCCACATACCCACCACCCACATACCCACCACCCACATACCACCCATCACCCACATACCACCCACCATTACTTCCACACCACCCACCATGACACCACCCACCATCACACACAACTCACAACCCACACACCACCCACCATGACAACACCCCCCATCACTCCACCCACCACCCACATACCTACCACCCACATACCCACCACCCAAATACCCACCACCCACATACCACCCACCACCCACATACCACCCACCATTACTTCCACTTCCACACCACCCACCATGACACCACCCACCATCACACACAACTCACCACCCACCATGACACACCACCCACCACCCACATACCACGTACCACACATAACCCACCACCTCATACCAAATCACCTACCGCCACATATCAAACCTACACACCACCCTGCCACACATCACCCACCATCACACACAACTCACCACCCACCATGACACACCACCCACCACCCACATACCACGTACCACACATCACCCACCACCCACATACCACCCACCATTACTTCCACACCACCCACCATGACACCACCCACCATCACACACAACTCACCACCCACCACCCACATACCCACCACCCACATACCACGTACCACACATCACCCACCACCCACATACCACCCACCATCACACCACCCACCACCCACATACCCACCACCCACATACCACCCATCACCCACATACCACCCACCATTACTTCCACACCACCCACCATGACACCACCCACCATCACACACAACTCACCACCCACACACCACCCACCATGACACCACCCACCATCACTCCACCCACCACCCACATACCCACCACCCAAATACCCACCACCCACATACCACCCACCACCCACATACCACCCACCATTACTTCCACACCACCCACCATGACACACCACCCACCACCCACATACCACGTACCACACATCACCCACCACCCACATACCACCCACCATCACACAACCCACCACCCACATACCCACCACCCACATACCCACCACCCACATACAACCCATCACCCACATACCACCCACCATTACTTCCACACCACCCACCATGACACCACCCACCATCACACACAACTCACCACCCACACACCACCCACCATGACACCACCCACCATCACACCACCCACCACCCACATACCCACCACCCACATACCCACAGCCCACATACCACCCACAACCCACCACCCACATACCACCCACCATCACAACACCCACCACCCACATACCACCCACCATTACTTCCACACCACCCACATACCCACCACCCACATACCACCCATCACCCACATACCACCCACCATTACTTCCACACCACCCACCATGACACCACCCACCATCACACACAACTCACAACCCACACACCACCCACCATGACACCACCCCCCATCACTCCACCCACCACCCACATACCTACCACCCACATACCCACCACCCAAATACCCACCACCCACATACCACCCACCACCCACATACCACCCACCATTACTTCCACTTCCACACCACCCACCATGACACCACCCACCATCACACTCAACTCACCACCCACCATGACACACCACCCACCACCCACATACCACGTACCACACATAACCCACCACCTCATACCAAATCACCTACCGCCACATATCAAACCTACACACCACCCTGCCACACATCACCCACCATCACACACAACTCACCACCCACCATGACACACCACCCACCACCCACATACCACGTACCACACATCACCCACCACCCACATACCACCCACCATTACTTCCACACCACCCACCATGACACCACCCACCATCACACACAACTCACCACCCACCACCCACATATCCACCACCCACATACCACGTACCACACATCACCCACCACCCACATACCACCCACCATCACACCACCCACCACCCACATACCCACCACCCACATACCACCCATCACCCACATACCACCCACCATTACTTCCACACCACCCACCATGACACCACCCACCATCACACACAACTCACCACCCACACACCACCCACCATGACACCACCCACCATCACACCACCCACCACCCACATACCCACCACCCACATACCCACAGCCCACATACCACCCACCACCCACCACCCACATACCACCCACCATCACAACACCCACCACCCACATACCACCCACCATTACTTCCACACCACCCACCATGACACCACCCACCATCACACACAACTCACCACCCACCATGACACACCACCCACCACCCACATACCCACCACCCACATACCCACCACCCACATACCAACCATCACCCACATACCTCCCACCATTACTTCCACACCACCCACCATGACACCACCCACCATCACACACAACTCACCACCCACCATGACACACCACCCACCACCCACATACCACGTACCACACATAACCCACCACCTCATACCAAATCACCTACCGCCACATATCAAACCTACACACCACCCTGCCACACATCACCCACCATCACACACAACTCACCACCCACCATGACACACCACCCACCACCCACATACCACGTACCACACATCACCCACCACCCACATACCACCCACCATTACTTCCACACCACCCACCATGACACCACCCACCATCACACACAACTCACCACCCACACACCACCCACCATGACACCACCCACCATCACACCACCCACCACCCACATACCCACAGCCCACATACCACCCACCACCCACCACCCACATACCACCCACCATCACACCACCCACCACCCACATACCCACCACCCACATACCACCCATCACCCACATACCACCCACCATTACTTCCACACCACCCACCATGACACCACCCACCATCACACACAACTCACCACCCACCATGACACACCACCCACCACCCACATACCACGTACCACACATAACCCACCACCACATACCAAATCACCTACCGCCACATATCAAACCTACACACCACCCTGCCACACATCACCCACCATCACACACAACTCACCAGCCACCATGACACACCACCCACCACCCACCAACCACATACCACGTACCACACATAACCCACCACCTCATACCAAATCACCCACCGCCACATATCAAACCTACACACCACCCTGCCACACATCACCCACCATCACACACAACTCACCACCCACCATGACACACCACCCACCACCCACATACAACGTACCACACATCACCCACCACCCACATACCACCCACCATCACACCACCCACCACCCAAACACCCACCACCCACATACCACCCATCACCCACATACCACCCACCATTACTTCCACACCACCCACTATGACACCACCCACCATCACACACAACTCACCACCCACCATGACACACCACCCACCACCCACATACCACGTACCACACATAACCCACCACCACATACCAAATCACCTACCGCCACATATCAAACCTACACACCACCCTGCCACACATCACCCACCATCACACACAACTCACCACCCACCATGACACACCACCCACCACCCACATACCACGTACCACACATCACCCACCACCCACAAACCACCCACCATCACACCACCCAGCACCCACATACCCACCACCCACATACCACCCACCATTACTTCCACACCACCCACCATCACACACAACTCACCACCCACCACCCACATACCCACCACCCACATACCCACCACCCACACACCACCCACCATGACACACCACCCACCACCCACATACCACGTACCACACATCACCCACCACCCACACACCACCCACCATGACACCACCCACCACCCACATACCCACCACCCACATACCACCCACCACCCACATACCACCCACCACCCACATACCACCCATCACCCACATACCACCCACCATTACTTCCACACCACCCACCATGACACCACCCACCATCACACACAACTCACCACCCACACACCACCCACCATGACACCACCCACCATCACACCACCCACCACCCACATACCCACAGCCCACATACCACCCACCACCCACCACCCACATACCACCCACCATCACACCACCCACCACCCACATACCCACCACCCACATACCACCCATCACCCACATACCACCCACCATTACTTCCACACCACCCACCACCCACATACCACGTACCACACATCACCCACCACCCACATACCACCCACCATCACACCACCCACCACCCACATACCCACCACCCACATACCCACCACCCACATACCACCCATCACCCACATACCACCCACCATTACTTCCACACCACCCACCATGAGACCACCCACCATCACTCCACCCACCACCCACATACCTACCACCCACATACCCACCACCCAAATACCCACCACCCACATACCACCCACCACCCACATACCACCCACCATTACTTCCACTTCCACACCACCCACCATGACACCACCCACCATCACACACAACTCACCACCCACCATGACACACCACCCACCACCCACATACCACGTACCACACATAACCCACCACCTCATACCAAATCACCTACCGCCACATATCAAACCTACACACCACCCTGCCACACATCACCCACCATCACACACAACTCACCACCCACCATGACACACCACCCACCACCCACATACCACGTACCACACATCACCCACCACCCACATACCACCCACCATGACACCACCCACCATCACACACAACTCACCACCCACCACCCACATACCCACCACCCACATACCACGTACCACACATCACCCACCACCCACATACCACCCACCATCACACCACCCACCACCCACATACCCACCACCCACATACCACCCATCACCCACATACCACCCACCATTACTTCCACACCACCCACCATGACACCACCCACCATCACACACAACTCACCACCCACACACCACCCACCATGACACCACCCACCATCACTCCACCCACCACCCACATACCCACCACCCAAATACCCACCACCCACATACCACCCACCACCCACATACCACCCACCATTACTTCCACACCACCCACCATGACACACCACCCACCACCCACATACCACGTACCACACATCACCCACCACCCACATACCACCCACCATCACACAACCCACCACCCACATACCCACCACCCACATACCCACCACCCACATACAACCCATCACCCACATACCACCCACCATTACTTCCACACCACCCACCATGACACCACCCACCATCACACACAACTCACCACCCACACACCACCCACCATGACACCACCCACCATCACACCACCCACCACCCACATACCCACCACCCACATACCCACAGCCCACATACCACCCACAACCCACCACCCACATACCACCCACCATCACAACACCCACCACCCACATACCACCCACCATTACTTCCACACCACCCACATACCCACCACCCACATACCACCCATCACCCACATACCACCCACCATTACTTCCACACCACCCACCATGACACCACCCACCATCACACACAACTCACAACCCACACACCACCCACCATGACACCACCCCCCATCACTCCACCCACCACCCACATACCTACCACCCACATACCCACCACCCAAATACCCACCACCCACATACCACCCACCACCCACATACCACCCACCATTACTTCCACTTCCACACCACCCACCATGACACCACCCACCATCACACTCAACTCACCACCCACCATGACACACCACCCACCACCCACATACCACGTACCACACATAACCCACCACCTCATACCAAATCACCTACCGCCACATATCAAACCTACACACCACCCTGCCACACATCACCCACCATCACACACAACTCACCACCCACCATGACACACCACCCACCACCCACATACCACGTACCACACATCACCCACCACCCACATACCACCCACCATTACTTCCACACCACCCACCATGACACCACCCACCATCACACACAACTCACCACCCACCACCCACATATCCACCACCCACATACCACGTACCACACATCACCCACCACCCACATACCACCCACCATCACACCACCCACCACCCACATACCCACCACCCACATACCACCCATCACCCACATACCACCCACCATTACTTCCACACCACCCACCATGACACCACCCACCATCACACACAACTCACCACCCACACACCACCCACCATGACACTACCCACCATCACTCCACCCACCACCCACATACCCACCACCCAAATACCCACCACCCACATACCACCCACCACCCACATACCACCCACCATTACTTCCACACCACCCACCATGACACACCACCCACCACCCACATACCACGTACCACACATCACCCACCACCCACATACCACCCACCATCACACAACCCACCACCCACATACCCACCACCCACATACCCACCACCCACATACAACCCATCACCCACATACCACCCACCATTACTTCCACACCACCCACCATGACACCACCCACCATCACACACAACTCACCACCCACACACCACCCACCATGACACCACCCACCATCACACCACCCACCACCCACATACCCACCACCCACATACCCACAGCCCACATACCACCCACCACCCACCACCCACATACCACCCACCATAACAACACCCACCACCCACATACCACCCACCATTACTTCCACACCACCCACCATGACACCACCCACCATCACACACAACTCACCACCCACCATGACACACCACCCACCACCCACATACCCACCACCCACATACCCACCACCCACATACCAACCATCACCCACATACCTCCCACCATTACTTCCACACCACCCACCATGACACCACCCACCATCACACACAACTCACCACCCACCATGACACACCACCCACCACCCACATACCACGTACCACACATAACCCACCACCTCATACCAAATCACCTACCGCCACATATCAAACCTACACACCACCCTGCCACACATCACCCACCATCACACACAACTCACCACCCACCATGACACACCACCCACCACCCACATACCACGTACCACACATCACCCACCACCCACATACCACCCACCATTACTTCCACACCACCCACCATGACACCACCCACCATCACACACAACTCACCACCCACCACCCACATACCCACCACCCACATACCCACCACCCACACACCACCCACCATGACACACCACCCACCACCCACATACCACGTACCACACATCACCCACCACCCACATACCACCCACCATTACTTCCACACCACCCACCATGACACCACCCACCATCACACACAACTCACCACCCACCACCCACATACCCACCACCCACATACCACGTACCACACATCACCCACCACCCACATACCACCCACCATCACACCACCCACCACCCACATACCCACCACCCACATACCACCCATCATCCACATACCACCCACCATTACTTCCACACCACCCACCATGACACCACCCACCATCACACACAACTCACCACCCACACACCACCCACCATGACACCACCCACCATCACTCCACCCACCACCCACATACCCACCACCCGAATACCCACCACCCACATACCACCCACCACCCACATACCACCCACCATTACTTCCACACCACCCACCATGACACACCACCCACCACCCACATACCACGTACCACACATCACCCACCACCCACATACCACCCACCATCACACAACCCACCACCCACATACCCACCACCCACATACCCACCACCCACATACAACCCATCACCCACATACCACCCACCATTACTTCCACACCACCCACCATGACACCACCCACCATCACACACAACTCACCACCCACACACCACCCACCATGACACCACCCACCATCACACCACCCACCACCCACATACCCACCACCCACATACCCACAGCCCACATACCACCCACAACCCACCACCCACATACCACCCACCATCACAACACCCACCACCCACATACCACCCACCATTACTTCCACACCACCCACATACCCACCACCCACATACCACCCATCACCCACATACCACCCACCATTACTTCCACACCACCCACCATGACACCACCCACCATCACACACAACTCACAACCCACACACCACCCACCATGACACCACCCCCCATCACTCCACCCACCACCCACATACCTACCACCCACATACCCACCACCCAAATACCCACCACCCACATACCACCCACCACCCACATACCACCCACCATTACTTCCACTTCCACACCACCCACCATGACACCACCCACCATCACACACAACTCACCACCCACCATGACACACCACCCACCACCCACATACCACGTACCACACATAACCCACCACCTCATACCAAATCACCTACCGCCACATATCAAACCTACACACCACCCTGCCACACATCACCCACCATCACACACAACTCACCACCCACCATGACACACCACCCACCACCCACATACCACGTACCACACATCACCCACCACCCACATACCACCCACCATTACTTCCACACCACCCACCATGACACCACCCACCATCACACACAACTCACCACCCACCACCCACATATCCACCACCCACATACCACGTACCACACATCACCCACCACCCACATACCACCCACCATCACACCACCCACCACCCACATACCCACCACCCACATACCACCCATCACCCACATACCACCCACCATTACTTCCACACCACCCACCATGACACCACCCACCATCACACACAACTCACCACCCACACACCACCCACCATGACACTACCCACCATCACTCCACCCACCACCCACATACCCACCACCCAAATACCCACCACCCACATACCACCCACCACCCACATACCACCCACCATTACTTCCACACCACCCACCATGACACACCACCCACCACCCACATACCATGTACCACACATCACCCACCACCCACATACCACCCACCATCACACAACCCACCACCCACATACCCACCACCCACATACCCACCACCCACATACAACCCATCACCCACATACCACCCACCATTACTTCCACACCACCCACCATGACACCACCCACCATCACACACAACTCACCACCCACACACCACCCACCATGACAGCACCCACCATCACACCACCCACCACCCACATACCCACCACCCACATACCCACAGCCCACATACCACCCACCACCCACCACCCACATACCACCCACCATCACAACACCCACCACCCACATACCACCCACCATTACTTCCACACCACCCACCATGACACCACCCACCATCACACACAACTCACCACCCACCATGACACACCACCCACAACCCACATACCCACCACCCACATACCCACGTCCCACATACCAACCATCACCCACATACCTCCCACCATTACTTCCACACCACCCACCATGACACCACCCACCATCACACACAACTCACCACCCACCATGACACACCACCCACCACCCACATACCACGTACCACACATCACCCACCACCCACATACCACCCACCATCACACCACCCAGCACCCACATACCCACCACCCACATACCACCCACCATTACTTCCACACCACCCACCATGACACCACCCACCATCACACACAACTCACCACCCACACACCACCCACCACGACACCACCCACCATCACACCACCCACCACCCACATACCCACCACCCACATACCCACAGCCCACATACCACCCACCACCCACCAACCACATACCACCCACCATCACACCACCCACCACCCACATACCCACCACCCACATACCACCATCACCCACATACCACCCACCATTACTTCCACACCACCAACCATGACACCACCCACCATCACACACAACTCACCACCCACCATGACACACCACCCACCACCCACATACCACGTACCACACATCACCCACCACCCACATACCACCCACCATCACACCACCCACCACCCACATACCCACAACCCACATACCAACCACCCACATACAACCCATCACCCACATACCACCCACCATTACTTCCACACCACCCACCATGACACCACCCACCATCACACACAACTCACCACCCACCATGACACACCACCCACCACCCACATACCACGTACCACACATAACCCACCACCTCATACCAAATCACCCACCGCCACATATCAAACCTACACACCACCCTGCCACACATCACCCACCATCACACACAACTCACCACCCACCATGACACACCACCCACCACCCACATACTACGTACCACACATCACCCACCACCCACATACCACCCACCATCACACCACCCAGCACCCACATACCCACCACCCACCATCACACACAACTCACCACCCACACACCACCCACCATGACACCACCCACCATCACACCACCCACCACCCACATACCCACCACCCACATACCCACCACCCACATACCACCCACCACCCACATACCACCCACCACCCACATACCACCCACCATCACACCACCCACCACCCACATACCCACCACCCACATACCCACCACCCACATACCACCCATCACCCACATACTGCCCACCATTACTTCCACACCACCCACCATCACACACAACTCACCACCCACCATGACACACCACCCACCACCCACATGCCACGTACCACACATAACCCACCACCTCATACCAAATCACCCACCGCCACATATCAAACCTACACACCAGCCTGCCACACATCACCCACCATCACACACAACTCACCACCCACCATGACACACCACCCACCACCCACATACCACGTACCACACATCACCCACCACCCACATACCACCCACCATCACACCACCCAGCACCCACATACCCACCACCCACATACCACCCACCATTACTTCCACACCACCCACCATGACACCACCCACCATCACACACAACTCACCACCCACACACCACCCACCACGACACCACCCACCATCACACCACCCACCACCCACATACCCACCACCCACATACCCACAGCCCACATACCACCCACATACCACCCATCACCCACATACCACCCACCATTACTTCCACACCACCCACCATGACACCACCCACCATCACACACAACTCACCACCCACCATGACACACCACCCACCAACCACATACCACGTACCACACATAACCCACCACCTCATACCAAATCACCCACCGCCACATATCAAACCTACACACCACCCTGCCACACATCACCCACCATCACACACAACTCACCACCCACCATGACACACCACCCACCACCCACATACAACGTACCACACATCACCCACCACCCACATACCACCCACCATCACACCACCCACCACCCACATACCCACCACCCACATACCCACCACCCACATACCACCCATCACCCACATACCACCCACCATTACTTCCACACCACCCACCATGACACCACCCACCATCACACACAACTCACCACCCACCATGACACACCACCCACCACCCACATACCACGTACCACACATAACCCACCACCACATACCAAATCACCTACCGCCACATATCAAACCTACACATCACCCTGCCACACATCACCCACCATCACACACAACTCACCACCCACCATGACACACCACCCACCACCCACATACCACGTACCACACATCACCCACCACCCACAAACCACCCACCATCACACCACCCAGCACCCACATACCCACCACCCACATACCACCCACCATTACTTCCACACCACCCACCATCACACACAACTCACCACCCACCACCCACATACCCACCACCCACATACCCACCACCCACATACCCACCACCCACACACCACCCACCACCCACATACCACGTACCACACATCACCCACCACCCACACACCACCCACCATGACACCACCCACCATCACACCACCCACCACCCACATACCCACCACCCACATACCACCCACCACCCACATACCACCCACCACCCACATACCACCCACCACCCACATACCACCCATCACCCACATACCACCCACCATTACTTCCACACCACCCACCATGACACCACCCACCATCACACACAACTCACCACCCACACACCACCCACCATGACACCACCCACCATCACACCACCCACCACCCACATACCCACAGCCCACATACCACCCACCACCCACCACCCACATACCACCCACCATCACACCACCCACCACCCACATACCCACCACCCACATACCACCCATCACCCACATACCACCCACCATTACTTCCACACCACCCACCATGACACCACCCACCATCACACACAACTCACCACCCACCATGACACACCACCCACCACCCACATACCACGTACCACACATAACCCACCACCACATACCAAATCACCTACCGCCACATATCAAACCTACACACCACCCTGCCACACATCACCCACCATCACACACAACTCACCAGCCACCATGACACACCACCCACCACCCACCAACCACATACCACGTACCACACATAACCCACCACCTCATACCAAATCACCCACCGCCACATATCAAACCTACACACCACCCTGCCACACATCACCCACCATCACACACAACTCACCACCCACCATGACACACCACCCACCACCCACATACAACGTACCACACATCACCCACCACCCACATACCACCCACCATCACACCACCCACCACCCACATACCCACCACCCACATACCACCCATCACCCACATACCACCCACCATTACTTCCACACCACCCACTATGACACCACCCACCATCACACACAACTCACCACCCACCATGACACACCACCCACCACCCACATACCACGTACCACACATAACCCACCACCACATACCAAATCACCTACCGCCACATATCAAACCTACACACCACCCTGCCACACATCACCCACCATCACACACAACTCACCACCCACCATGACACACCACCCACCACCCACATACCACGTACCACACATCACCCACCACCCACAAACCACCCACCATCACACCACCCAGCACCCACATACCCACCACCCACATACCACCCACCATTACTTCCACACCACCCACCATCACACACAACTCACCACCCACCACCCACATACCCACCACCCACACACCACCCACCATGACACACCACCCACCACCCACATACCACGTACCACACATCACCCACCACCCACACACCACCCACCATGACACCACCCACCACCCACATACCCACCACCCACATACCACCCACCACCCACATACCACCCACCACCCACATACCACCCATCACCCACATACCACCCACCATTACTTCCACACCACCCACCATGACACCACCCACCATCACACACAACTCACCACCCACACACCACCCACCATGACACCACCCACCATCACACCACCCACCACCCACATACCCACAGCCCACATACCACCCACCACCCACCACCCACATACCACCCACCATCACACCACCCACCACCCACATACCCACCACCCACATACCACCCATCACCCACATACCACCCACCATTACTTCCACACCACCCACCACCCACATACCACGTACCACACATCACCCACCACCCACATACCACCCACCATCACACCACCCACCACCCACATACCCACCACCCACATACCCACCACCCACATACCACCCATCACCCACATACCACCCACCATTACTTCCACACCACCCACCATGACACCACCCACCATCACACACAACTCACAACCCACACACCACCCACCATGACAACACCCCCCATCACTCCACCCACCACCCACATACCTACCACCCACATACCCACCACCCAAATACCCACCACCCACATACCACCCACCACCCACATACCACCCACCATTACTTCCACTTCCACACCACCCACCATGACACCACCCACCATCACACACAACTCACCACCCACCATGACACACCACCCACCACCCACATACCACGTACCACACATAACCCACCACCTCATACCAAATCACCTACCGCCACATATCAAACCTACACACCACCCTGCCACACATCACCCACCATCACACACAACTCACCACCCACCATGACACACCACCCACCACCCACATACCACGTACCACACATCACCCACCACCCACATACCACCCACCATTACTTCCACACCACCCACCATGACACCACCCACCATCACACACAACTCACCACCCACCACCCACATACCCACCACCCACATACCACGTACCACACATCACCCACCACCCACATACCACCCACCATCACACCACCCACCACCCACATACCCACCACCCACATACCACCCATCACCCACATACCACCCACCATTACTTCCACACCACCCACCATGACACCACCCACCATCACACACAACTCACCACCCACACACCACCCACCATGACACCACCCACCATCACTCCACCCACCACCCACATACCCACCACCCAAATACCCACCACCCACATACCACCCACCACCCACATACCACCCACCATTACTTCCACACCACCCACCATGACACACCACCCACCACCCACATACCACGTACCACACATCACCCACCACCCACATACCACCCACCATCACACAACCCACCACCCACATACCCACCACCCACATACCCACCACCCACATACAACCCATCACCCACATACCACCCACCATTACTTCCACACCACCCACCATGACACCACCCACCATCACACACAACTCACCACCCACACACCACCCACCATGACACCACCCACCATCACACCACCCACCACCCACATACCCACCACCCACATACCCACAGCCCACATACCACCCACAACCCACCACCCACATACCACCCACCATCACAACACCCACCACCCACATACCACCCACCATTACTTCCACACCACCCACATACCCACCACCCACATACCACCCATCACCCACATACCACCCACCATTACTTCCACACCACCCACCATGACACCACCCACCATCACACACAACTCACAACCCACACACCACCCACCATGACACCACCCCCCATCACTCCACCCACCACCCACATACCTACCACCCACATACCCACCACCCAAATACCCACCACCCACATACCACCCACCACCCACATACCACCCACCATTACTTCCACTTCCACACCACCCACCATGACACCACCCACCATCACACTCAACTCACCACCCACCATGACACACCACCCACCACCCACATACCACGTACCACACATAACCCACCACCTCATACCAAATCACCTACCGCCACATATCAAACCTACACACCACCCTGCCACACATCACCCACCATCACACACAACTCACCACCCTACATGACACACCACCCACCACCCACATACCACGTACCACACATCACCCACCACCCACATACCACCCACCATTACTTCCACACCACCCACCATGACACCACCCACCATCACACACAACTCACCACCCACCACCCACATATCCACCACCCACATACCACGT
The DNA here is from genome assembly GCA_033459515.1 of Theretra japonica. NCBI lineage: Eukaryota > Metazoa > Arthropoda > Insecta > Lepidoptera > Sphingidae > Theretra > Theretra japonica. The sequence continues at coordinate 79,454 of JAPMUD010000032.1, forward strand.
ACCACACATCACCCACCACCCACATACCACCCACCATCACACCACCCACCACCCACATACCCACCACCCACATACCACCCATCACCCACATACCACCCACCATTACTTCCACACCCCCCACCATGACACCACCCACCATCACACACAACTCACCACCCACACACCACCCACCATGACACCACCCACCATCACACCACCCACCACCCACATACCCACCACCCACATACCCACAGCCCACATACCACCCACCACCCACCACCCACATACCACCCACCATCACAACACCCACCACCCACATACCACCCACCATTACTTCCACACCACCCACCATGACACCACCCACCATCACACACAACTCACCACCCACCATGACACACCACCCACCACCCACATACCCACCACCCACATACCCACCACCCACATACCAACCATCACCCACATACCTCCCACCATTACTTCCACACCACCCACCATGACACCACCCACCATCACACACAACTCACCACCCACCATGACACACCACCCACCACCCACATACCACGTACCACACATAACCCACCACCTCATACCAAATCACCTACCGCCACATATCAAACCTACACACCACCCTGCCACACATCACCCACCATCACACACAACTCACCACCCACCATGACACACCACCCACCACCCACATACCACGTACCACACATCACCCACCACCCACATACCACCCACCATTACTTCCACACCACCCACCATGACACCACCCACCATCACACACAACTCACCACCCACCACCCACATACCCACCACCCACATACCCACCACCCACATACCCACCACCCACACACCACCCACCATGACACACCACCCACCACCCACATACCACGTACCACACATCACCCACCACCCACATACCACCCACCATTACTTCCACACCACCCACCATGACACCACCCACCATCACACACAACTCACCACCCACCACCCACATACCCACCACCCACATACCACGTACCACACATCACCCACCACCCACATACCACCCACCATCACACCACCCACCACCCACATACCCACCACCCACATACCACCCATCATCCACATACCACCCACCATTACTTCCACACCACCCACCATGACACCACCCACCATCACACACAACTCACCACCCACACACCACCCACCATGACACCACCCACCATCACTCCACCCACCACCCACATACCCACCACCCAAATACCCACCACCCACATACCACCCACCACCCACATACCACCCACCATTACTTCCACACCACCCACCATGACACACCACCCACCACCCACATACCACGTACCACACATCACCCACCACCCACATACCACCCACCATCACACAACCCACCACCCACATACCCACCACCCACATACCCACCACCCACATACAACCCATCACCCACATACCACCCACCATTACTTCCACACCACCCACCATGACACCACCCACCATCACACACAACTCACCACCCACACACCACCCACCATGACACCACCCACCATCACACCACCCACCACCCACATACCCACCACCCACATACCCACAGCCCACATACCACCCACAACCCACCACCCACATACCACCCACCATCACAACACCCACCACCCACATACCACCCACCATTACTTCCACACCACCCACCATGACACCACCCACCATCACACACAACTCACAACCCACACACCACCCACCATGACACCACCCCCCATCACTCCACCCACCACCCACATACCTACCACCCACATACCCACCACCCAAATACCCACCACCCACATACCACCCACCACCCACATACCACCCACCATTACTTCCACTTCCACACCACCCACCATGACACCACCCACCATCACACACAACTCACCACCCACCATGACACACCACCCACCACCCACATACCACGTACCACACATAACCCACCACCTCATACCAAATCACCTACCGCCACATATCAAACCTACACACCACCCTGCCACACATCACCCACCATCACACACAACTCACCACCCACCATGACACACCACCCACCACCCACATACCACGTACCACACATCACCCACCACCCACATACCACCCACCATTACTTCCACACCACCCACCATGACACCACCCACCATCACACACAACTCACCACCCACCACCCACATATCCACCACCCACATACCACGTACCACACATCACCCACCACCCACATACCACCCACCATCACACCACCCACCACCCACATACCCACCACCCACATACCACCCATCACCCACATACCACCCACCATTACTTCCACACCACCCACCATGACACCACCCACCATCACACACAACTCACCACCCACACACCACCCACCATGACACTACCCACCATCACTCCACCCACCACCCACATACCCACCACCCAAATACCCACCACCCACATACCACCCACCACCCACATACCACCCACCATTACTTCCACACCACCCACCATGACACACCACCCACCACCCACATACCATGTACCACACATCACCCACCACCCACATACCACCCACCATCACACAACCCACCACCCACATACCCACCACCCACATACCCACCACCCACATACAACCCATCACCCACATACCACCCACCATTACTTCCACACCACCCACCATGACACCACCCACCATCACACACAACTCACCACCCACACACCACCCACCATGACAGCACCCACCATCACACCACCCACCACCCACATACCCACCACCCACATACCCACAGCCCACATACCACCCACCACCCACCACCCACATACCACCCACCATCACAACACCCACCACCCACATACCACCCACCATTACTTCCACACCACCCACCATGACACCACCCACCATCACACACAACTCACCACCCACCATGACACACCACCCACAACCCACATACCCACCACCCACATACCCACGTCCCACATACCAACCATCACCCACATACCTCCCACCATTACTTCCACACCACCCACCATGACACCACCCACCATCACACACAACTCACCACCCACCATGACACACCACCCACCACCCACATACCACGTACCACACATAACCCACCACCTCATACCAAATCACCTACCGCCACATATCAAACCTACACACCACCCTGCCACACATCACCCACCATCACACACAACTCACCACCCACCATGACACACCACCCACCACCCACATACCACGTACCACACATCACCCACCACCCACATACCACCCACCATTACTTCCACACCACCCACCATGACACCACCCACCATCACACACAACTCACCACCCACCACCCACATACCCACCACCCACATACCCACCACCCACATACCCACCACCCACACACCACCCACCATGACACACCACCCACCACCCACATACCACGTACCACACATCACCCACCACCCACATACCACCCATCACCCACATACCACCCACCATTACTTCCACACCACCCACTATGACACCACCCACCATCACACACAACTCACCACCCACCATGACACCACCCAACATCACACCACCCACCACCCACATACCCACCACCCACATACCCACCACCCACATACCCACCACCCACATACCACCCACCACCAACATACCACCCACCATTACTTCCACACCACCCACCATGACACACCACCCACCATGACACACCACCCACCACCCACATACCACGTACCACACATAACCTACCACCTCATACCAAATCACCTACCGCCACATATCAAACCTACACACCACCCACCATGACACCACCCACCATCACACACAACTCACCACCCACCATGACACACCACCCACCACCCACATACCACGTACCACACATCACCCACCACCCACATACCACCCACCATTACTTCCACACCACCCACCATGACACCACCCACCATCACACACAACTCTCCACCCACACACCACCCACCATGACACCACCCACCATCACACCACCCACCACCCACATACACACCACCCACATACCCACAGCCCACATACCACCCACCACCCACCACCCACATACCACCCACCATCACACGCCCCACCACCCACATACCACCCACCATTACTTCCACACCACCCACCATGACACCACCCACCATCACACACAACTCACCACCCACCATGACACACCACCCACCACCCACATACCCACCACCCACATACCCACCACCCACATACCACCCATCACCCACATACCACCCACCATTACTTCCACACCACCCACCATGACACCACCCACCATCACACACAACTCACCACCCACCATGACACACCACCCACCACCCACATACCACGTACCACACATAACCCACCACCACATACCAAATCACCCACCGCCACATATCAAACCTACACACCACCCTGCCACACACCACCCACCACCCACATACCCACCACCCACATACCCACCACCCACATACCACCCACCACCAACATACCAACCACCATTACTTCCACACCACCCACCATGACACACCACCCACCATCACACACAACTCACCACCCACACATCACCCACCACCCACATACCACGTACCACACATCACCCACCACCCACATACCACCCACCATCACACCACCCAGCACCCACATACCAACCACCCACATACCCACCACCCACATACCACCCACCATTACTTCCACACCAGCCACCATGACACACCACCCACCACCCACATACCACGTACCACACATCACCCACCACCCACATACCACCCACCATCACACCACCCACCACCCACATACCCACCACCCACATACCACCCATCACCCACATACCACCCACCATTACTTCCACACCACCCACCATGACACCACCCACCATCACACACAACTCACAACCCACACACCAACCACCATGACACCACCCACCATCACTCCACCCACCACCCACATACCTACCACCCACATACCCACCACCCAAATACCCACCACCCACATACCACCCACCACCCACATACCACCCACCATTACTTCCACTTCCACACCACCCACCATGACACCACCCACCATCACACACAACTCACCACCCACCATGACACACCACCCACCACCCACATACCACGTACCACACATAACCCACCACCTCATACCAAATCACCTACCGCCACATATCAAACCTACACACCACCCTGCCACACATCACCCACCATCACACACAACTCACCACCCACCATGACACACCACCCACCACCCACATACCACGTACCACACATCACCCACCACCCACATACCACCCACCATTACTTCCACACCACCCACCATGACACCACCCACCATCACACACAACTCACCACCCACCACCCACATACCCACCACCCACATACCACGTACCACACATCACCCACCACCCACATACCACCCAACATCACACCACCCACCACCCACATACCCACCACCCACATACCCACCACCCACATACCACCCATCACCCACATACCACCCACCATTACTTCCACACCACCCACCATGACACCACCCACCATCACACACAACTCACCACCCACCACCCACATACCACGTACCACACATAACCCACCACCTCATACCAAATCACCTACCGCCACATATCAAACCTACACACCACCCTGCCACACATCACCCACCATCACACACAACTCACCACCCACCATGACACACCACCCACCACCCACATACGACGTACCACACATCACCCACCACCCACATACCACCCACCATTACTTCCACACCACCCACCATGACACCACCCACCATCACACACAACTCACCACCCACCACCCACATACCCACCACCCACATACCCACCACCCACATACCCACCACCCACACACCACCCACCATGACACACCACCCACCACCCACATACATCGTACCACACATCACCCACCTACCACACACCACCCATCACCCACATACCACCCACCATTACTTCCACACCACCCACTATGACACCACCCACCATCACACACAACTCACCACCCACCATGACACCACCCAACATCACACCACCCACCACCCACATACCCACCACCCACATACCCACCACCCACATACCCACCACCCACATACCACCCACCACCAACATACCACCCACCATTACTTCCACACCACCCACCATGACACACCACCCACCATCACACACAACTCACCACCCACACATCACCCACCACCCACATACCACGTACCACACATCACCCACCACCCACATACCACCCACCATTACTTCCACACCACCCACCATGACACCACCCACCATCACACACAACTCACCACCCACACACCACCCACCATGACACCACCCACCATCACACACAACTCACCACCCACATACCCACCACCCACATACCCACAGCCCACATACCACCCACCACCCACCACCCACATACCACCCACCATCACACCACCCACCACCCACATACCACCCACCATTACTTCCACACCACCCACCATGACACCACCCACCATCACACACAACTCACCACCCACCATGACACACCACCCACCACCCACATACCCACCACCCACATACCCACCACCCACATACCCACCACCCACATACCACCCACCACCCACATACCACGTACCACACATAACCCACCACCTCATACCAAATCACCCACCGCCACATATCAAACTCACACACCAGCCTGCCACACATCACCCACCATCACACACAACTCACCACCCACCATGACACACCACCCACCACCCACATACCACGTACCACACATCACCCACCACCCACATACCACCCACCATCGTACCACCCAGCACCCACATACCCACCACCCACATACCACCCACCATGACACCACCCACCATCACACCACCCACCACCCACATACCCACCACCCACATACCCACAGCCCACATACCACCCACCACCCACCACCCACATACCACCCACCATCACACCACCCACCACCCACATACCACCCACCATTACTTCCACACCACCCACCATGACACCACCCACCATCACACACAACTCACCACCCACCATGACACACCATCCACCACCCACATACCCACCACCCACATACCCACCACCCACATACCCACCACCCACATACCACCCATCACCCACATACCACCCACCATTACTTCCACACCACCCACCATGACACCACCCACCATCACACACAACTCACCACCCACCATGACACACCACCCACCACCCACATACCACGTACCACACATAACCCACCACATCATACCAAATCACCCACCGCCACATATCAAACCTACACACCACTCTGCCACACATCACCCACCATCACACACAACTCACCACCCACCATGACACCACCCACCACCCACATACCACGTACCACACATCACCCACCACCCACATACCACCCACCATCACACCACCCAGCACCCACATACCCACCACCCACCATCACACACAACTCACCACCCACACACCACCCACCATGACACCACCCACCATCACACCACCCACCACCCACATACCCACCACCCACATACCCACCACCGACATACCACCCACCACCCACATACCACCCACCATCACACCACCCACCACCCACATACCCATCACCCACATACCCACCACCCACATACCACCCATCACCCACATACTGCCCACCATTACTTCCACACCACCCACCATTACACACAACTCACCACCCACCATGAAACACCACCCACCACCCACATACCACGTACCACACATAACCCACCACCTCATACCAAATCACCCACCGCCACATATCAAACCTACACACCAGCCTGCCACACATCACCCACCATCACACACAACTCACCACCCACCATGACACACCATCCACCACCCACATACCACGTACCACACATCACCCACCATCACACCACCCAGCACCCACATACCCACCACCCACATACCACCCACCATTACTTCCACACCACCCACCACCCACATACCCACCACCCACATACCCACCACCCACATACCACCCATCACCCACATACTGCCCACCATTACTTCCACACCACCCACCATCACACACCACCCACCACCCACATACCACGTACCACACATAACCCACCACATCATACCAAATCACCCACCGCCACATATCAAACCTACACACCACTCTGCCACACATCACCCACCATCACACACAACTCACCACCCACCATGACACCACCCACCACCCACATACCACGTACCACACATCACCCACCACCCACATACCACCCACCATCACACCACCCAGCACCCACATACCCACCACCCACCATCACACACAACTCACCACCCACACACCACCCACCATGACACCACCCACCATCACACCACCCACCACCCACATACCCACCACCCACATACCCACCACCGACATACCACCCACCACCCACATACCACCCACCATCACACCACCCACCACCCACATACCCATCACCCACATACCCACCACCCACATACCACCCATCACCCACATACTGCCCACCATTACTTCCACACCACCCACCATTACACACAACTCACCACCCACCATGAAACACCACCCACCACCCACATACCACGTACCACACATAACCCACCACCTCATACCAAATCACCCACCGCCACATATCAAACCTACACACCAGCCTGCCACACATCACCCACCATCACACACAACTCACCACCCACCATGACACACCATCCACCACCCACATACCACGTACCACACATCACCCACCATCACACCACCCAGCACCCACATACCCACCACCCACATACCCACCACCCACATACCCACCACCCACATACCCACCACCCACATACCACCCATCACCCACATACCACCCACCATTACTTCCACACCACCCACCATGACACACAACCCACCACCCACATACCACGTACCACACATCATCCACCACCCACATACCACCCACCATCACACCACCCAGCACCCACATACCCACCACCCACCATCACACACAACTCACCACCCACACACCACCCACCATGACACCACCCACCATCACACCACCCACCACCCACATACCCACCACCCACATACCCACCACCCACATACCACCCACCACCCACATACCACCCACCATCACACCACCCACCACCCACATACCCACCACCCACATACCCACCACCCACATACCACCCATCACCCACATACTGCCCACCATTACTTCCACACCACCCACCATCACACACAACTCACCACCCACCATGACACACCACCCACCACCCACATACCACGTACCACACATAACCCACCACCTCATACCAAATCACCCACCGCCACATATCAAACTCACACACCAGCCTGCCACACATCACCCACCATCACACACAACTCACCACCCACCATGACACACCACCCACCACCCACATACCACGTACCACACATCACCCACCACCCACATACCACCCACCATCGTACCACCCAGCACCCACATACCCACCACCCACATACCACCCACCATTACTTCCATACCACCCACCATGACACCACCCACCATCACACACAACTCACCACCCACACACCACCCACCATGACACCACCCACCATCACACCACCCACCACCCACATACCCACCACCCACATACCCACAGCCCACATACCACCCACCACCCACCACCCACATACCACCCCCCATCACACCACCCACCACCCACATACCACCCACCATCACACCACCCACCACCCACATACCCACCACCCACATACCCACCACCCACATACCACCCATCACCCACATACTGCCCACCATTACTTCCACACCACCCACCATCACACACAACTCACCACCCACCATGACACACCACCCACCACCCACATACCACGTTCCACACATAATCCACCACCTCATACCAAATCACCCACCGCCACATATCAAACCTACACACCACCCTGCCACACATCACCCACCATCACACACAACTCACCACCCACCATGACACACCACCCACCACCCACATACTACGTACCACACATCACCCACCACCCACATACCACCCACCATCACACCACCCAGCACCCACATACCCACCACCCACCATCACACACAACTCACCACCCACACACCACCCACCATGACACAACCCACCATCACACCACCCACCACCCACATACCCACCACCCACATACCCACCACCCACATACCACCCACCACCCACATACCACCCACCACCCACATACCACCCACCATCACACCACCCACCACCCACATACCCACCACCCACATACCCACCACCCACATACCACCCATCACCCACATACTGCCCACCATTACTTCCACACCACCCACCATCACACACAACTCACCACCCACCATAACACACCACCCACCACCCACATACCACGTACCACACATAACCCACCACCTCATACCAAATCACCTACCGCCACATATCAAACCTACACACCACCCTGCCACACATCACCCACCATCACACACAACTCACCACCCACCATGACACACCACCCACCACCCACATACCACGTACCACACATCACCCACCACCCACATACCACCCACCATTACTTCCACACCACCCACCATGACACCACCCACCATCACACACAACTCACCACCCACCACCCACATACCCACCACCCACATACCACGTACCACACATCACCCACCACCCACATACCACCCACCATCACACCACCCACCACCCACATACCCACCACCCACATACCACCCATCACCCACATACCACCCACCATTACTTCCACACCACCCACCATGACACCACCCACCATCACACACAACTCACCACCCACACACCACCCACCATGACACCACCCACCATCACTCCACCCACCACCCACATACCCACCACCCAAATACCCACCACCCACATACCACCCACCACCCACATACCACCCACCATTACTTCCACACCACCCACCATGACACACCACCCACCACCCACATACCACGTACCACACATCACCCACCAACCACATACCACCCACCATCACACAACCCACCACCCACATACCCACCACCCACATACCCACCACCCACATACAACCCATCACCCACATACCACCCACCATTACTTCCACACCACCCACCATGACACCACCCACCATCACACACAACTCACCACCCACACACCACCCACCATGACACAACCCACCATCACACCACCCACCACCCACATACCCACCACCCACATACCCACAGCCCACATACCACCCACCACCCACCACCCACATACCACCCAACATCACAACACCCACCACCCACATACCACCCACCATTACTTCCACACCACCCACCATGACACCACCCACCATCACACACAACTCACCACCCACCATGACACACCACCCACCACCCACATACCCACCACCCACATACCCACCACCCACATACCACCCACCACCAACATACCACCCACCATTACTTCCACACCACCCACCATGACACACCACCCACCATGACACACCACCCACCACCCACATACCACGTACCACACATAACCCACCACCTCATACCAAATCACCTACCGCCACATATCAAACCTACACACCACCCACCATGACACCACCCACCATCACACACAACTCACCACCCACCATGACACACCACCCACCACCCACATACCACGTACCACACATCACCCACCACCCACATACCACCCACCATTACTTCCACACCACCCACCATGACACCACCCACCATTACACACATCCCACCACCCACATACCACGTACCACACATCACCCACCACCCACATACCACCCATCACCCACATACCACCCACCATTACTTCCACACCACCCACTATGACACCACCCACCATCACACACAACTCACCACCCACCATGACACCACCCAACATCACACCACCCACCACCCACATACCCACCACCCACATACCCACCACCCACATACCCACCACCCACATACCACCCACCACCAACATACCACCCACCATTACTTCCACACCACCCACCATGACACACCACCCACCACCCACATACCACGTACCACACATCACCCACCACCCACATACCACCCACCATCACACAACCCACCACCCACATACCCACCACCCACATACCCACCACCCACATACAACCCATCACCCACATACCACCCACCATTACTTCCACACCACCCACCATGACACCACCCACCATCACACACAACTCACCACCCACACACCACCCACCATGACACCACCCACCATCACACCACCCACCACCCACATACCCACCACCCACATACCCACAGCCCACATACCACCCACCACCCACCACCCACATACCACCCCCCATCACACCACCCACCACCCACATACCACCCACCATTACTTCCACACCACCCACCATGACACCACCCACCATCACACACAACTCACCACCCACCATGACACACCACCCACGCCCACATACCCACCACCCACATACCCACCACCCACATACCACCCATCACCCACATACCACCCACCATTACTTCCACACCACCCACCATGACACCACCCACCATCACACACAACTCACCACCCACCATGACATACCACCCACCACCCACATACCACGTACCACACATAACCCACCACCTCATACCAAATCACCTACCGCAACATATCAAACCTACACACCACACTGCCACACATCACCCACCATCACACACAACTCACCACCCACCATGACACACCACCCACCACCCACATACCACGTACCACACATCACCCACCACCCACATACCACCCACCATCACACCACCCAGCACCCACATACCCACCACCCTCATACCACCCACCATTACTTCCACACCACCCACCATGACACCACCCACCATCACACACAACTCACCACCCACCACCCACATACCCACCACCCACATACCCACCACCCACATACCCACCACCCACACACCACCCACCATGACACACCACCCACCACCCACATACCACGTACCACACATCACCCACCACCCACATACCAACCACCATCACACCACCCACCACCCACATACCAACCACCATCACACCACCCACCACCCACATACCACCCATCACCCACATACCACCCACCATTACTTCCACACCACCCACCATGACACCACCCACAATCACACACAACTCCCCACCCACACACCACCCACCACGACACCACCCACCATCACACCACCCACCACCCACATACCCACCACCCACATACCCACAGCCCACATACCACCCACCACCCACCACCCACATACCACCCACCATCACACCACCCACCACCCACATACCCACCACCCACATACCACCCATCACCCACATACCACCCACCATTACTTCCACACCACCCACCATGACACCACCCACCATCACACACAACTCACCACCCACCATGACACACCACCCACCACGACACCACCCACCATCACACCACCCACCACCCACATACCCACCACCCACATACCCACAGCCCACATACCACCCACCACCCACCACCCACATACCACCCACCATCACACCACCCACCACCCACATACCCACCACCCACATACCACCCACCACCAACATACCACCCACCATTACTTCCACACCACCCACCATGACACACCACCCACCACCCACATACCACGTACCACACATCACCCACCAACCACATACCACCCACCATCACACAACCCACCACCCACATACCCACCACCCACATACCCACCACCCACATACAACCCATCACCCACATACCACCCACCATTACTTCCACACCACCCACCACCCACATACCCACCACCCACATACCCACAGCCCACATACCACCCACCACCCACCACCCACACACCACCCCCCATCACACCACCCACCACCCACATACCACCCACCATTACTTCCACACCACCCACCATGACACCACCCACCATCACACACAACTCACCACCCACCATGACACACCACCCACGCCCACATACCCACCACCCACATACCCACCACCCACATACCATCCATCACCCACATACCACCCACCATTACTTCCACACCACCCACCATGACACCACCCACCATCACACACAACTCACCACCCACCATGACACACCACCCACCACCCACATACCACGTACCACACATAACCCACCACCTCATACCAAATCACCTACCGCCACATATCAAACCTACACACCACCCTGCCACACATCACCCACCATCACACACAACTCACCACCCACCATGACACACCACCCACCACCCACATACCACGTACCACACATCACCCACCACCCACATACCACCCACCATCACACCACCCAGCACCCACATACCCACCACCCACATACCACCCACCATTACTTCCACACCACCCACCATCACACACAACTCACCACCCACCACCCACATACCCACCACCCACATACCCACCACCCACATACCCACCACCCACATACCCACCACCCACACACCACCCACCATGACACACCACCCACCACCCACATACCACGTACCACACATCACCCACCACCCACATACCAACCACCATCACACCACCCACCACCCACATACCAACCATCATCACACCACCCACCACCCACATACCACCCATCACCCACATACCACCCACCATTACTTCCACACCACCCACCATGACACCACCCACCATCACACACAACTCCCCACCCACACACCACCCACCACGACACCACCCACCATCACACCACCCACCACCCACATACCCACCACCCACATACCCACAGCCCACATACCACCCACCACCCACCACCCACATACCACCCACCATCACACCACCCACCACCCACATACCCACCACCCACATACCACCCATCACCCACATACCACCCACCATTACTTCCACACCACCCACCATGACACCACCCATCATCACACACAACTCACCACCCACCATGACACACCACCCACCAACCACATACCACGTACCACACATAACCCACCACCTCATACCAAATCACCCACCGCCACATATCAAACCTACACACCACCCTGCCACACATCACCCACCATCACACACAACTCACCACCCACCATGACACACCACCCACCACCCACATACAACGTACCACACATCACCCACCACCCACATACCACCTACCATCACACCACCCACCACCCACATACCCACCACCCACATACCCACCACCCACATACCACCCATCACCCACATACCACCCACCATTACTTCCACACCACCCACCATGACACCACCCACCATCACACACAACTCACCACCCACCATGACACACCACCCACCACCCACATACCACGTACCACACATAACCCACCACCACATACCAAATCACCTACCGCCACATATCAAACCTACACACCACCCTGCCACACATCACCCACCATCACACACAACTCACCACCCACCATGACACACCACCCACCACCCACATACCACGTACCACACATCACCCACCACCCACAAGCCACCCACCATCACACCACCCAGCACCCACATACCCACCACCCACATACCACCCACCATTACTTCCACACCACCCACCATCACACACAACTCACCACCCACCACCCACATACCCACCACCCACATACCCACCACCCACATACCCACCACCCACACACCACCCACCATGACACACCACCCACCACCCACATACCACGTACCACACATCACCCACCACCCACATACCACCCACCATCACACCACCCAGCACCCACATACCCACCACCCACATACCCACCACCCACATACCACCCACCACCCACATACCACCCACCATTACTTCCACACCACCCACCATGAAACACCACCCACCACCCACATACCACGTACCACACATCACCCACCACCCACATACCACCCACCATCACACCACCCACCACCCACATACCCACAACCCACATACCAACCACCCACATACAACCCATCACCCACATACCACCCACCATTACTTCCACACCACCCACCATGACACCACCCACCATCACACACAACTCACCACCCACCATGACACACCACCCACCACCCACATACCACGTACCACACATAACCCACCACCTCATACCAAATCACCCACCGCCACATATCAAACCTACACACCACCCTGCCACACATCACCCACCATCACACACAACTCACCACCCACCATGACACACCACCCACCACCCACATACTACGTACCACACATCACCCACCACCCACATACCACCCACCATCACACCACCCAGCACCCACATACCCACCACCCACCATCACACACAACTCACCACCCACACACCACCCACCATGACACCACCCACCATCACACCACCCACCACCCACATACCCACCACCCACATACCCACCACCCACATACCACCCACCACCCACATACCACCCACCACCCACATACCACCCACCATCACACCACCCACCACCCGCATACCCACCACCCACATACCCACCACCCACATACCACCCATCACCCACATACTGCCCACCATTACTTCCACACCACCCACCATCACACACAACTCACCACCCACCATAACACACCACCCACCACCCACATACCACGTACCACACATAACCCACCACCTCATACCAAATCACCTACCGCCACATATCAAACCTACACACCACCCTGCCACACATCACCCACCATCACACACAACTCACCACCCACCATGACACACCACCCACCACCCACATACCACGTACCACACATCACCCACCAGCCACATACCACCCACCATTACTTCCACACCACCCACCATGACACCACCCACCATCACACACAACTCACCACCCACCACCCACATACCCACCACCCACATACCACGTACCACACATCACCCACCACCCACATACCACCCACCATCACACCACCCACCACCCACATACCCACCACCCACATACCACCCATCACCCACATACCACCCACCATTACTTCCACACCACCCACCATGACACCACCCACCATCACACACAACTCACCACCCACACACCACCCACCATGACACCACCCACCATCACTCCACCCACCACCCACATACCCACCACCCAAATACCCACCACCCACATACCACCCACCACCCACATACCACCCACCATTACTTCCACACCACCCACCATGACACACCACCCACCACCCACATACCACGTACCACACATTACCCACCACCCACATACCACCCACCATCACACAACCCACCACCCACATACCCACCACCCACATACCCACCACCCACATACAACCCATCTCCCACATACCACCCACCATTACTTCCACACCACCCACCATGACACCACCCACCATCACACACAACTCACCACCCACACACCACCCACCATGACACCACCCACCATCACACCACCCACCACCCACATACCCACCACCCACATACCCACAGCCCACATACCACCCACCACCCACCACCCACATACCACCCACCATCACAACACCCACCACCCACATACCACCCACCATTACTTCCACACCACCCACCATGACACCACCCACCATCACACACAACTCACCACCCACCATGACACACCACCCACCACCCACATACCCACCACCCACATACCCACCACCCACATACCACCCACCACCAACATACCACCCACCATTACTTCCACACCACCCACCATGACACACCACCCACCATGACACACCACCCACCACCCACATACCACGTACCACACATAACCCACCACCTCATACCAAATCACCTACCGCCACATATCAAACCTACACACCACCCACCATGACACCACCCACCATCACACACAACTCACCACCCACCATGACACACCACCCACCACCCACATACCACGTACCACACATCACCCACCACCCACATACCACCCACCATTACTTCCACACCACCCACCATGACACCACCCACCATCACACACAACTCACCACCCACCACCCACATACCCACCACCCACATACCCACCACCCACATACCCACCACCCACACACCACCCACCATGACACACATCCCACCACCCACATACCACGTACCACACATCACCCACCACCCACATACCACCCATCACCCACATACCACCCACCATTACTTCCACACCACCCACTATGACACCACCCACCATCACACACAACTCACCACCCACCATGACACCACCAAACATCACACCACCCACCACCCACATACCCACCACCCACATACCCACCATCCACATACCCACCACCCACATACCACCCACCACCAACATACCACCCACCATTACTTCCACACCACCCACCATGACACACCACCCACCATCACACACAACTCACCACCCACACATCACCCACCACCCACATACCACGTACCACACATCACCCACCACCCACATACCACCCACCATTACTTCCACACCACCCACCATGACACCACCCACCATCACACACAACTCTCCACCCACACACCACCCACCATGACACCACCCACCATCACACCACCCACCACCCACATACCCACCACCCACATACCCACAGCCCACATACCACCCACCACCCACATACCACCCACCATTACTTCCACACCACCCACCATGACACCACCCACCATCACACACAACTCACCACCCACCATGACACACCACCCACCAACCACATACCACGTACCACACATAACCCACCACCTCATACCAAATCACCCACCGCCACATATCAAACCTACACACCACCCTGCCACACATCACCCACCATCACACACAACTCACCACCCACCATGACACACCACCCACCACCCACATACAACGTACCACACATCACCCACCACCCACATACCACCCACCATCACACCACCCACCACCCACATACCCACCACCCACATACCCACCACCCACATACCACCCATCACCCACATACCACCCACCATTACTTCCACACCACCCACCATGACACCACCCACCATCACACACAACTCACCACCCACCATGACACACCACCCACCACCCACATACCACGTACCACACATAACCCACCACCACATACCAAATCACCTACCGCCACATATCAAACCTACACACCACCCTGCCACACATCACCCACCATCACACACAACTCACCACCCACCATGACACACCACCCACCACCCACATACCACGTACCACACATCACCCACCACCCACAAACCACCCACCATCACACCACCCAGCACCCACATACCCACCACCCACATACCACCCACCATTACTTCCACACCACCCACCATCACACACAACTCACCACCCACCACCCACATACCCACCACCCACATACCCACCACCCACATACCCACCACCCACACACCACCCACCACCCACATACCACGTACCACACATCACCCACCACCCACACACCACCCACCATGACACCACCCACCATCACACCACCCACCACCCACATACCCACCACCCACATACCACCCACCACCCACATACCACCCACCACCCACATACCACCCACCACCCACATACCACCCATCACCCACATACCACCCACCATTACTTCCACACCACCCACCATGACACCACCCACCATCACACACAACTCACCACCCACACACCACCCACCATGACACCACCCACCATCACACCACCCACCACCCACATACCCACAGCCCACATACCACCCACCACCCACCACCCACATACCACCCACCATCACACCACCCACCACCCACATACCCACCACCCACATACCACCCATCACCCACATACCACCCACCATTACTTCCACACCACCCACCATGACACCACCCACCATCACACACAACTCACCACCCACCATGACACACCACCCACCACCCACATACCACGTACCACACATAACCCACCACCACATACCAAATCACCTACCGCCACATATCAAACCTACACACCACCCTGCCACACATCACCCACCATCACACACAACTCACCAGCCACCATGACACACCACCCACCACCCACCAACCACATACCACGTACCACACATAACCCACCACCTCATACCAAATCACCCACCGCCACATATCAAACCTACACACCACCCTGCCACACATCACCCACCATCACACACAACTCACCACCCACCATGACACACCACCCACCACCCACATACAACGTACCACACATCACCCACCACCCACATACCACCCACCATCACACCACCCACCACCCACATACCCACCACCCACATACCACCCATCACCCACATACCACCCACCATTACTTCCACACCACCCACTATGACACCACCCACCATCACACACAACTCACCACCCACCATGACACACCACCCACCACCCACATACCACGTACCACACATAACCCACCACCACATACCAAATCACCTACCGCCACATATCAAACCTACACACCACCCTGCCACACATCACCCACCATCACACACAACTCACCACCCACCATGACACACCACCCACCACCCACATACCACGTACCACACATCACCCACCACCCACAAACCACCCACCATCACACCACCCAGCACCCACATACCCACCACCCACATACCACCCACCATTTCTTCCACACCACCCACCATCACACACAACTCACCACCCACCACCCACATACCCACCACCCACATACCCACCACCCACACACCACCCACCATGACACACCACCCACCACCCACATACCACGTACCACACATCACCCACCACCCACACACCACCCACCATGACACCACCCACCACCCACATACCCACCACCCACATACCACCCACCACCCACATACCACCCACCACCCACATACCACCCATCACCCACATACCACCCACCATTACTTCCACACCACCCACCATGACACCACCCACCATCACACACAACTCACCACCCACACACCACCCACCATGACACCACCCACCATCACACCACCCACCACCCACATACCCACAGCCCACATACCACCCACCACCCACCACCCACATACCACCCACCATCACACCACCCACCACCCACATACCCACCACCCACATACCACCCATCACCCACATACCACCCACCATTACTTCCACACCACCCACCACCCACATACCACGTACCACACATCACCCACCACCCACATACCACCCACCATCACACCACCCACCACCCACATACCCACCACCCACATACCCACCACCCACATACCTACCATCACCCACATACCACCCACCATTACTTCCACACCACCCACCATGAGACCACCCACCATCACTCCACCCACCACCCACATACCTACCACCCACATACCCACCACCCAAATACCCACCACCCACATACCACCCACCACCCACATACCACCCACCATTACTTCCACTTCCACACCACCCACCATGACACCACCCACCATCACACACAACTCACCACCCACCATGACACACCACCCACCACCCACATACCACGTACCACACATAACCCACCACCTCATACCAAATCACCTACCGCCACATATCAAACCTACACACCACCCTGCCACACATCACCCACCATCACACACAACTCACCACCCACCATGACACACCACCCACCACCCACATACCACGTACCACACATCACCCACCACCCACATACCACCCACCATGACACCACCCACCATCACACACAACTCACCACCCACCACCCACATACCCACCACCCACATACCACGTACCACACATCACCCACCACCCACATACCACCCACCATCACACCACCCACCACCCACATACCCACCACCCACATACCACCCATCACCCACATACCACCCACCATTACTTCCACACCACCCACCATGACACCACCCACCATCACACACAACTCACCACCCACACACCACCCACCATGACACCACCCACCATCACTCCACCCACCACCCACATACCCACCACCCAAATACCCACCACCCACATACCACCCACCACCCACATACCACCCACCATTACTTCCACACCACCCACCATGACACACCACCCACCACCCACATACCACGTACCACACATCACCCACCACCCACATACCACCCACCATCACACAACCCACCACCCACATACCCACCACCCACATACCCACCACCCACATACAACCCATCACCCACATACCACCCACCATTACTTCCACACCACCCACCATGACACCACCCACCATCACACACAACTCACCACCCACACACCACCCACCATGACACCACCCACCATCACACCACCCACCACCCACATACCCACCACCCACATACCCACAGCCCACATACCACCCACAACCCACCACCCACATACCACCCACCATCACAACACCCACCACCCACATACCACCCACCATTACTTCCACACCACCCACATACCCACCACCCACATACCACCCATCACCCACATACCACCCACCATTACTTCCACACCACCCACCATGACACCACCCACCATCACACACAACTCACAACCCACACACCACCCACCATGACACCACCCCCCATCACTCCACCCACCACCCACAAACCTACCACCCACATACCCACCACCCAAATACCCACCACCCACATACCACGTACCACACATCACCCACCACCCACATACCACCCACCATCACACCACCCACCACCCACATACCCACCACCCACATACCACCCATCATCCACATACCACCCACCATTACTTCCACACCACCCACCATGACACCACCCACCATCACACACAACTCACCACCCACACACCACCCACCATGACACCACCCACCATCACTCCACCCACCACCCACATTCCCACCACCCAAATACCCACCACCCACATACCACCCACCACCCACATACCACCCACCATTACTTCCACACCACCCACCATGACACACCACCCACCACCCACATACCACGTACCACACATCACCCACCACCCACATACCACCCACCATCACACAACCCACCACCCACATACCCACCACCCACATACCCACCACCCACATACAACCCATCACCCACATACCACCCACCATTACTTCCACACCACCCACCATGACACCACCCACCATCACACACAACTCACCACCCACACACCACCCACCATGACACCACCCACCATCACACCACCCACCACCCACATACCCACCACCCACATACCCACAGCCCACATACCACCCACAACCCACCACCCACATACCACCCACCATCACAACACCCACCACCCACATACCACCCACCATTACTTCCACACCACCCACATACCCACCACCCACATACCACCCATCACCCACATACCACCCACCATTACTTCCACACCACCCACCATGACACCACCCACCATCACACACAACTCACAACCCACACACCACCCACCATGACACCACCCCCCATCACTCCACCCACCACCCACATACCTACCACCCACATACCCACCACCCAAATACCCACCACCCACATACCACCCACCACCCACATACCACCCACCATTACTTCCACTTCCACACCACCCACCATGACACCACCCACCATCACACTCAACTCACCACCCACCATGACACACCACCCACCACCCACATACCACGTACCACACATAACCCACCACCTCATACCAAATCACCTACCGCCACATATCAAACCTACACACCACCCTGCCACACATCACCCACCATCACACACAACTCACCACCCACCATGACACACCACCCACCACCCACATACCACGTACCACACATCACCCACCACCCACATACCACCCACCATTACTTCCACACCACCCACCATGACACCACCCACCATCACACACAACTCACCACCCACCACCCACATATCCACCACCCACATACCACGTACCACACATCACCCACCACCCACATACCACCCACCATCACACCACCCACCACCCACATACCCACCACCCACATACCACCCATCACCCACATACCACCCACCATTACTTCCACACCACCCACCATGACACCACCCACCATCACACACAACTCACCACCCACACACCACCCACCATGACACTACCCACCATCACTCCACCCACCACCCACATACCCACCACCCAAATACCCACCACCCACATACCACCCACCACCCACATACCACCCACCATTACTTCCACACCACCCACCATGACACACCACCCACCACCCACATACCACGTACCACACATCACCCACCACCCACATACCACCCACCATCACACAACCCACCACCCACATACCCACCACCCACATACCCACCACCCACATACAACCCATCACCCACATACCACCCACCATTACTTCCACACCACCCACCATGACACCACCCACCATCACACACAACTCACCACCCACACACCACCCACCATGACACCACCCACCATCACACCACCCACCACCCACATACCCACCACCCACATACCCACAGCCCACATACCACCCACAACCCACCACCCACATACCACCCACCATCACAACACCCACCACCCACATACCACCCACCATTACTTCCACACCACCCACATACCCACCACCCACATACCACCCATCACCCACATACCACCCACCATTACTTCCACACCACCCACCATGACACCACCCACCATCACACACAACTCACAACCCACACACCACCCACCATGACACCACCCCCCATCACTCCACCCACCACCCACATACCTACCACCCACATACCCACCACCCAAATACCCACCACCCACATACCACCCACCACCCACATACCACCCACCATTACTTCCACTTCCACACCACCCACCATGACACCACCCACCATCACACTCAACTCACCACCCACCATGACACACCACCCACCACCCACATACCACGTACCACACATAACCCACCACCTCATACCAAATCACCTACCGCCACATATCAAACCTACACACCACCCTGCCACACATCACCCACCATCACACACAACTCACCACCCACCATGACACACCACCCACCACCCACATACCACGTACCACACATCACCCACCACCCACATACCACCCACCATTACTTCCACACCACCCACCATGACACCACCCACCATCACACACAACTCACCACCCACCACCCACATATCCACCACCCACATACCACGTACCACACATCACCCACCACCCACATACCACCCACCATCACACCACCCACCACCCACATACCCACCACCCACATACCACCCATCACCCACATACCACCCACCATTACTTCCACACCACCCACCATGACACCACCCACCATCACACACAACTCACCACCCACACACCACCCACCATGACACTACCCACCATCACTCCACCCACCACCCACATACCCACCACCCAAATACCCACCACCCACATACCACCCACCACCCACATACCCACCACCCAAATACCCACCACCCACATACCACCCACCACCCACATACCACCCACCATTACTTCCACACCACCCACCATGACACACCACCCACCACCCACATACCACGTACCACACATCACCCACCACCCACATACCACCCACCATCACACAACCCACCACCCACCATTACTTCCACACCACCCACCATGACACCACCCACCATCACACACAACTCACCACCCACACACCACCCACCATGACACCACCCACCATCACACCACCCACCACCCACATACCCACCACCCACATACCCACAGCCCACATACCACCCACCACCCACCACCCACATACCACCCACCATCACAACACCCACCACCCACATACCACCCACCATTACTTCCACACCACCCACCATGACACCACCCACCATCACACACAACTCACCACCCACCATGACACACCACCCACCACCCACATACCCACCACCCACATACCCACCACCCACATACCAACCATCACCCACATACCTCCCACCATTACTTCCACACCACCCACCATGACACCACCCACCATCACACACAACTCACCACCCACCATGACACACCACCCACCACCCACATACCACGTACCACACATAACCCACCACCTCATACCAAATCACCTACCGCCACATATCAAACCTACACACCACCCTGCCACACATCACCCACCATCACACACAACTCACCACCCACCATGACACACCACCCACCACCCACATACCACGTACCACACATCACCCACCACCCACATACCACCCACCATTACTTCCACACCACCCACCATGACACCACCCACCATCACACACAACTCACCACCCACCACCCACATACCCACCACCCACATACCCACCACCCACACACCACCCACCATGACACACCACCCACCACCCACATACCACGTACCACACATCACCCACCACCCACATACCACCCACCATTACTTCCACACCACCCACCATGACACCACCCACCATCACACACAACTCACCACCCACCACCCACATACCCACCACCCACATACCACGTACCACACATCACCCACCACCCACATACCACCCACCATCACACCACCCACCACCCACATACCCACCACCCACATACCACCCATCATCCACATACCACCCACCATTACTTCCACACCACCCACCATGACACCACCCACCATCACACACAACTCACCACCCACACACCACCCACCATGACACCACCCACCATCACTCCACCCACCACCCACATACCCACCACCCAAATACCCACCACCCACATACCACCCACCACCCACATACCACCCACCATTACTTCCACACCACCCACCATGACACACCACCCACCACCCACATACCACGTACCACACATCACCCACCACCCACATACCACCCACCATCACACAACCCACCACCCACATACCCACCACCCACATACCCACCACCCACATACAACCCATCACCCACATACCACCCACCATTACTTCCACACCACCCACCATGACACCACCCACCATCACACACAACTCACCACCCACACACCACCCACCATGACACCACCCACCATCACACCACCCACCACCCACATACCCACCACCCACATACCCACAGCCCACATACCACCCACAACCCACCACCCACATACCACCCACCATCACAACACCCACCACCCACATACCACCCACCATTACTTCCACACCACCCACATACCCACCACCCACATACCACCCATCACCCACATACCACCCACCATTACTTCCACACCACCCACCATGACACCACCCACCATCACACACAACTCACAACCCACACACCACCCACCATGACACCACCCCCCATCACTCCACCCACCACCCACATACCTACCACCCACATACCCACCACCCAAATACCCACCACCCACATACCACCCACCACCCACATACCACCCACCATTACTTCCACTTCCACACCACCCACCATGACACCACCCACCATCACACACAACTCACCACCCACCATGACACACCACCCACCACCCACATACCACGTACCACACATAACCCACCACCTCATACCAAATCACCTACCGCCACATATCAAACCTACACACCACCCTGCCACACATCACCCACCATCACACACAACTCACCACCCACCATGACACACCACCCACCACCCACATACCACGTACCACACATCACCCACCACCCACATACCACCCACCATTACTTCCACACCACCCACCATGACACCACCCACCATCACACACAACTCACCACCCACCACCCACATATCCACCACCCACATACCACGTACCACACATCACCCACCACCCACATACCACCCACCATCACACCACCCACCACCCACATACCCACCACCCACATACCACCCATCACCCACATACCACCCACCATTACTTCCACACCACCCACCATGACACCACCCACCATCACACACAACTCACCACCCACACACCACCCACCATGACACTACCCACCATCACTCCACCCACCACCCACATACCCACCACCCAAATACCCACCACCCACATACCACCCACCACCCACATACCACCCACCATTACTTCCACACCACCCACCATGACACACCACCCACCACCCACATACCATGTACCACACATCACCCACCACCCACATACCACCCACCATCACACAACCCACCACCCACATACCCACCACCCACATACCCACCACCCACATACAACCCATCACCCACATACCACCCACCATTACTTCCACACCACCCACCATGACACCACCCACCATCACACACAACTCACCACCCACACACCACCCACCATGACAGCACCCACCATCACACCACCCACCACCCACATACCCACCACCCACATACCCACAGCCCACATACCACCCACCACCCACCACCCACATACCACCCACCATCACAACACCCACCACCCACATACCACCCACCATTACTTCCACACCACCCACCATGACACCACCCACCATCACACACAACTCACCACCCACCATGACACACCACCCACAACCCACATACCCACCACCCACATACCCACGTCCCACATACCAACCATCACCCACATACCTCCCACCATTACTTCCACACCACCCACCATGACACCACCCACCATCACACACAACTCACCACCCACCATGACACACCACCCACCACCCACATACCACGTACCACACATAACCCACCACCTCATACCAAATCACCTACCGCCACATATCAAACCTACACACCACCCTGCCACACATCACCCACCATCACACACAACTCACCACCCACCATGACACACCACCCACCACCCACATACCACGTACCACACATCACCCACCACCCACATACCACCCACCATTACTTCCACACCACCCACCATGACACCACCCACCATCACACACAACTCACCACCCACCACCCACATACCCACCACCCACATACCCACCACCCACATACCCACCACCCACACACCACCCACCATGACACACCACCCACCACCCACATACCACGTACCACACATCACCCACCACCCACATACCACCCATCACCCACATACCACCCACCATTACTTCCACACCACCCACTATGACACCACCCACCATCACACACAACTCACCACCCACCATGACACCACCCAACATCACACCACCCACCACCCACATACCCACCACCCACATACCCACCACCCACATACCCACCACCCACATACCACCCACCACCAACATACCACCCACCATTACTTCCACACCACCCACCATGACACACCACCCACCAAGACACACCACCCACCACCCACATACCACGTACCACACATAACCCACCACCTCATACCAAATCACCTACCGCCACATATCAAACCTACACACCACCCACCATGACACCACCCACCATCACACACAACTCACCACCCACCATGACACACCACCCACCACCCACATACCACGTACCACACATCACCCACCACCCACATACCACCCACCATTACTTCCACACCACCCACCATGACACCACCCACCATCACACACAACTCACCACCCACCACCCACATACCCACCACCCACATACCCACCACCCACACACCACCCACCATGACACACATCCCACCACCCACATACCACGTACCACACATCACCCACCACCCACATACCACCCATCACCCACATACCACCCACCATTACTTCCACACCACCCACTATGACACCACCCACCATCACACACAACTCACCACCCACCATGACACCACCCAACATCACACCACCCACCACCCACATACCCACCACCCACATACCCACCACCCACATACCCACCACCCACATACCACCCACCACCAACATACCACCCACCATTACTTCCACACCACCCACCATGACACACCACCCACCATCACACACAACTCACCACCCACACATCACCCACCACCCACATACCACGTACCACACATCACCCACCACCCACATACCACCCACCATTACTTCCACACCACCCACCATGACACCACCCACCATCACACACAACTCTCCACCCACACACCACCCACCATGACACCACCCACCATCACACCACCCACCACCCACATACACACCACCCACATACCCACAGCCCACATACCACCCACCACCCACCACCCACATACCACCCACCATCACACGCCCCACCACCCACATACCACCCACCATTACTTCCACACCACCCACCATGACACCACCCACCATCACACACAACTCACCACCCACCATGACACACCACCCACCACCCACATACCCACCACCCACATACCCACCACCCACATACCACCCATCACCCACATACCACCCACCATTACTTCCACACCACCCACCATGACACCACCCACCATCACACACAACTCACCACCCACCATGACACACCACCCACCACCCACATACCACGTACCACACATAACCCACCACCACATACCAAATCACCCACCGCCACATATCAAACCTACACACCACCCTGCCACACACCACCCACCACCCACATACCCACCACCCACATACCCACCACCCACATACCACTCACCACCAACATACCAACCACCATTACTTCCACACCACCCACCATGACACACCACCCACCATCACACACAACTCACCACCCACACATCACCCACCACCCACATACCACGTACCACACATCACCCACCACCCACATACCACCCACCATCACACCACCCAGCACCCACATACCAACCACCCACATACCCACCACCCACATACCACCCACCATTACTTCCACACCAGCCACCATGACACACCACCCACCACCCACATACCACGTACCACACATCACCCACCACCCACATACCACCCACCATCACACCACCCACCACCCACATACCCACCACCCACATACCACCCATCACCCACATACCACCCACCATTACTTCCACACCACCCACCATGACACCACCCACCATCACACACAACTCACCACCCACCACCCACATACCCACCACCCACATACCCACCACCCACATACCCACCACCCACACACCACCCACCATGACACACATCCCACCACCCACATACCACGTACCACACATCACCCACCACCCACATACCACCCATCACCCACATACCACCCACCATTACTTCCACACCACCCACTATGACACCACCCACCATCACACACAACTCACCACCCACCATGACACCACCCAACATCACACCACCCACCACCCACATACCCACCACCCACATACCACCCACCACCAACATACCACCCACCATTACTTCCACACCACCCACCATGACACACCACCCACCATCACACACAACTCACCACCCACACATCACCCACCACCCACATACCACGTACCACACATCACCCACCACCCACATACCACCCACCATTACTTCCACACCACCCACCATGACACCACCCACCATCACACACAACTCTCCACCCACACACCACCCACCATGACACCACCCACCATCACACCACCCACCACCCACATACACACCACCCACATACCCACAGCCCACATACCACCCACCACCCACCACCCACATACCACCCACCATCACACGCCCCACCACCCACATACCACCCACCATTACTTCCACACCACCCACCATGACACCACCCACCATCACACACAACTCACCACCCACCATGACACACCACCCACCACCCACATACCCACCACCCACATACCCACCACCCACATACCACCCATCACCCACATACCACCCACCATTACTTCCACACCACCCACCATGACACCACCCACCATCACACACAACTCACCACCCACCATGACACACCACCCACCACCCACATACCACGTACCACACATAACCCACCACCACATACCAAATCACCCACCGCCACATATCAAACCTACACACCACCCTGCCACACACCACCCACCACCCACATACCCACCACCCACATACCCACCACCCACATACCACCCACCACCAACATACCAACCACCATTACTTCCACACCACCCACCATGACACACCACCCACCATCACACACAACTCACCACCCACACATCACCCACCACCCACATACCACGTACCACACATCACCCACCACCCACATACCACCCACCATCACACCACCCAGCACCCACATACCAACCACCCACATACCCACCACCCACATACCACCCACCATTACTTCCACACCAGCCACCATGACACACCACCCACCACCCACATACCACGTACCACACATCACCCACCACCCACATACCACCCACCATCACACCACCCACCACCCACATACCCACCACCCACATACCACCCATCACCCACATACCACCCACCATTACTTCCACACCACCCACCATGACACCACCCACCATCACACACAACTCACAACCCACACACCAACCACCATGACACCACCCACCATCACTCCACCCACCACCCACATACCTACCACCCACATACCCACCACCCAAATACCCACCACCCACATACCACCCACCACCCACATACCACCCACCATTACTTCCACTTCCACACCACCCACCATGACACCACCCACCATCACACACAACTCACCACCCACCATGACACACCACCCACCACCCACATACCACGTACCACACATAACCCACCACCTCATACCAAATCACCTACCGCCACATATCAAACCTACACACCACCCTGCCACACATCACCCACCATCACACACAACTCACCACCCACCATGACACACCACCCACCACCCACATACCACGTACCACACATCACCCACCACCCACATACCACCCACCATTACTTCCACACCACCCACCATGACACCACCCACCATCACACACAACTCACCACCCACCACCCACATACCCACCACCCACATACCACGTACCACACATCACCCACCACCCACATACCACCCACCATCACACCACCCACCACCCACATACCCACCACCCACATACCCACCACCCACATACCACCCATCACCCACATACCACCCACCATTACTTCCACACCACCCACCATGACACCACCCACCATCACACACAACTCACCACCCACACACCACCCACCATGACACCAACCACCATCACTCCACCCACCACCCACATACCCACCACCCAAATACCCACCACCCACATACCACCCACCACCCACATACCACCCACCACCCACATACCACCCACCATTACTTCCACACCACCCACCATGACACACCACCCACCACCCACATACCACGTACCACACATCACCCACCACCCACATACCACCCACCATCACACAACCCACCACCCACATACCCACCAACCACATACCCACCACCCACATACAACCCATCACCCACATACCACCCACCATTACTTCCACACCACCCACCATGACACCACCCACCATCACACACAACTCACCACCCACACACCACCCACCATGACACCACCCACCATCACACCACCCACCACCCACATACCCACCACCCACATACCCACAGCCCACATACCACCCACCACCCACCACCCACATACCACCCACCATCACAACACCCACCACCCACATACCACCCACCATTACTTCCACACCACCCACCATGACACCACCCACCATCACACACAACTCACCATCCACCCTGACACACCACCCACCACCCACATACCCACCACCCACATACCCACCACCCACATACCACCCATCACCCACATACCTCCCACCATTACTTCCACACCACCCACCATGACACCACCCACCATCACACACAACTCACCACCCACCACCCACATACCACGTACCACACATAACCCACCACCTCATACCAAATCACCTACCGCCACATATCAAACCTACACACCACCCTGCCACACATCACCCACCATCACACACAACTCACCACCCACCATGACACACCACCCACCACCCACATACGACGTACCACACATCACCCACCACCCACATACCACCCACCATTACTTCCACACCACCCACCATGACACCACCCACCATCACACACAACTCACCACCCACCACCCACATACCCACCACCCACATACCCACCACCCACATACCCACCACCCACACACCACCCACCATGACACACCACCCACCACCCACATACATCGTACCACACATCACCCACCACCCACACACCACCCATCACCCACATACCACCCACCATTACTTCCACACCACCCACTATGACACCACCCACCATCACACACAACTCACCACCCACCATGACACCACCCAACATCACACCACCCACCACCCACATACCCACCACCCACATACCCACCACCCACATACCACCCACCACCAACATACCACCCACCATTACTTCCACACCACCCACCATGACACACCACCCACCATCACACACAACTCACCACCCACACATCACCCACCACCCACATACCACGTACCACACATCACCCACCACCCACATACCACCCACCATTACTTCCACACCACCCACCATGACACCACCCACCATCACACACAACTCACCACCCACACACCACCCACCATGACACCACCCACCATCACACACAACTCACCACCCACATACCCACCACCCACGTACCCACAGCCCACATACCACCCACCACCCACCACCCACATACCACCCACCATCACACCACCCACCACCCACATACCACCCACCATTACTTCCACACCACCCACCATGACACCACCCACCATCACACACAACTCACCACCCACCATGACACACCACCCACCACCCACATACCCACCACCCACATACCCACCACCCACATACCCACCACCCACATACCACCCACCACCCACATACCACGTACCACACATAACCCACCACCTCATACCAAATCACCCACCGCCACATATCAAACTCACACACCAGCCTGCCACACATCACCCACCATCACACACAACTTACCACCCACCATGACACACCACCCACCACCCACATACCACGTACCACACATCACCCACCACCCACATACCACCCACCATCGTACCACCCAGCACCCACATACCCACCACCCACATACCACCCACCATCACAACACCCACAGCCCACATACCACCCACAACCCACCACCCACATACCACCCACCATCACAACACCCACCACCCACATACCACCCACCATTACTTCCACACCACCCACATACCCACCACCCACATACCACCCATCACCCACATACCACCCACCATTACTTCCACACCACCCACCATGACACCACCCACCATCACACACAACTCACAACCCACACACCACCCACCATGACACCACCCCCCATCACTCCACCCACCACCCACATACCTACCACCCACATACCCACCACCCAAATACCCACCACCCACATACCACCCACCACCCACATACCACCCACCATTACTTCCACTTCCACACCACCCACCATGACACCACCCACCATCACACTCAACTCACCACCCACCATGACACACCACCCACCACCCACATACCACGTACCACACATAACCCACCACCTCATACCAAATCACCTACCGCCACATATCAAACCTACACACCACCCTGCCACACATCACCCACCATCACACACAACTCACCACCCACCATGACACACCACCCACCACCCACATACCACGTACCACACATCACCCACCACCCACATACCACCCACCATTACTTCCACACCACCCACCATGACACCACCCACCATCACACACAACTCACCACCCACCACCCACATATCCACCACCCACATACCACGTACCACACATCACCCACCACCCACATACCACCCACCATCACACCACCCACCACCCACATACCCACCACCCACATACCACCCATCACCCACATACCACCCACCATTACTTCCACACCACCCACCATGACACCACCCACCATCACACACAACTCACCACCCACACACCACCCACCATGACACTACCCACCATCACTCCACCCACCACCCACATACCCACCACCCAAATACCCACCACCCACATACCACCCACCACCCACATACCACCCACCATTACTTCCACACCACCCACCATGACACACCACCCACCACCCACATACCACGTACCACACATCACCCACCACCCACATACCACCCACCATCACACAACCCACCACCCACATACCCACCACCCACATACCCACCACCCACATACAACCCATCACCCACATACCACCCACCATTACTTCCACACCACCCACCATGACACCACCCACCATCACACACAACTCACCACCCACACACCACCCACCATGACACCACCCACCATCACACCACCCACCACCCACATACCCACCACCCACATACCCACAGCCCACATACCACCCACAACCCACCACCCACATACCACCCACCATCACAACACCCACCACCCACATACCACCCACCATTACTTCCACACCACCCACATACCCACCACCCACATACCACCCATCACCCACATACCACCCACCATTACTTCCACACCACCCACCATGACACCACCCACCATCACACACAACTCACAACCCACACACCACCCACCATGACACCACCCCCCATCACTCCACCCACCACCCACATACCTACCACCCACATACCCACCACCCAAATACCCACCACCCACATACCACCCACCACCCACATACCACCCACCATTACTTCCACTTCCACACCACCCACCATGACACCACCCACCATCACACTCAACTCACCACCCACCATGACACACCACCCACCACCCACATACCACGTACCACACATAACCCACCACCTCATACCAAATCACCTACCGCCACATATCAAACCTACACACCACCCTGCCACACATCACCCACCATCACACACAACTCACCACCCACCATGACACACCACCCACCACCCACATACCACGTACCACACATCACCCACCACCCACATACCACCCACCATTACTTCCACACCACCCACCATGACACCACCCACCATCACACACAACTCACCACCCACCACCCACATATCCACCACCCACATACCACGTACCACACATCACCCACCACCCACATACCACCCACCATCACACCACCCACCACCCACATACCCACCACCCACATACCACCCATCACCCACATACCACCCACCATTACTTCCACACCACCCACCATGACACCACCCACCATCACACACAACTCACCACCCACACACCACCCACCATGACACTACCCACCATCACTCCACCCACCACCCACATACCCACCACCCAAATACCCACCACCCACATACCACCCACCACCCACATACCCACCACCCAAATACCCACCACCCACATACCACCCACCACCCACATACCACCCACCATTACTTCCACACCACCCACCATGACACACCACCCACCACCCACATACCACGTACCACACATCACCCACCACCCACATACCACCCACCATCACACAACCCACCACCCACCATTACTTCCACACCACCCACCATGACACCACCCACCATCACACACAACTCACCACCCACACACCACCCACCATGACACCACCCACCATCACACCACCCACCACCCACATACCCACCACCCACATACCCACAGCCCACATACCACCCACCACCCACCACCCACATACCACCCACCATCACAACACCCACCACCCACATACCACCCACCATTACTTCCACACCACCCACCATGACACCACCCACCATCACACACAACTCACCACCCACCATGACACACCACCCACCACCCACATACCCACCACCCACATACCCACCACCCACATACCAACCATCACCCACATACCTCCCACCATTACTTCCACACCACCCACCATGACACCACCCACCATCACACACAACTCACCACCCACCATGACACACCACCCACCACCCACATACCACGTACCACACATAACCCACCACCTCATACCAAATCACCTACCGCCACATATCAAACCTACACACCACCCTGCCACACATCACCCACCATCACACACAACTCACCACCCACCATGACACACCACCCACCACCCACATACCACGTACCACACATCACCCACCACCCACATACCACCCACCATTACTTCCACACCACCCACCATGACACCACCCACCATCACACACAACTCACCACCCACCACCCACATACCCACCACCCACATACCCACCACCCACACACCACCCACCATGACACACCACCCACCACCCACATACCACGTACCACACATCACCCACCACCCACATACCACCCACCATTACTTCCACACCACCCACCATGACACCACCCACCATCACACACAACTCACCACCCACCACCCACATACCCACCACCCACATACCACGTACCACACATCACCCACCACCCACATACCACCCACCATCACACCACCCACCACCCACATACCCACCACCCACATACCACCCATCATCCACATACCACCCACCATTACTTCCACACCACCCACCATGACACCACCCACCATCACACACAACTCACCACCCACACACCACCCACCATGACACCACCCACCATCACTCCACCCACCACCCACATACCCACCACCCAAATACCCACCACCCACATACCACCCACCACCCACATACCACCCACCATTACTTCCACACCACCCACCATGACACACCACCCACCACCCACATACCACGTACCACACATCACCCACCACCCACATACCACCCACCATCACACAACCCACCACCCACATACCCACCACCCACATACCCACCACCCACATACAACCCATCACCCACATACCACCCACCATTACTTCCACACCACCCACCATGACACCACCCACCATCACACACAACTCACCACCCACACACCACCCACCATGACACCACCCACCATCACACCACCCACCACCCACATACCCACCACCCACATACCCACAGCCCACATACCACCCACAACCCACCACCCACATACCACCCACCATCACAACACCCACCACCCACATACCACCCACCATTACTTCCACACCACCCACATACCCACCACCCACATACCACCCATCACCCACATACCACCCACCATTACTTCCACACCACCCACCATGACACCACCCACCATCACACACAACTCACAACCCACACACCACCCACCATGACACCACCCCCCATCACTCCACCCACCACCCACATACCTACCACCCACATACCCACCACCCAAATACCCACCACCCACATACCACCCACCACCCACATACCACCCACCATTACTTCCACTTCCACACCACCCACCATGACACCACCCACCATCACACACAACTCACCACCCACCATGACACACCACCCACCACCCACATACCACGTACCACACATAACCCACCACCTCATACCAAATCACCTACCGCCACATATCAAACCTACACACCACCCTGCCACACATCACCCACCATCACACACAACTCACCACCCACCATGACACACCACCCACCACCCACATACCACGTACCACACATCACCCACCACCCACATACCACCCACCATTACTTCCACACCACCCACCATGACACCACCCACCATCACACACAACTCACCACCCACCACCCACATATCCACCACCCACATACCACGTACCACACATCACCCACCACCCACATACCACCCACCATCACACCACCCACCACCCACATACCCACCACCCACATACCACCCATCACCCACATACCACCCACCATTACTTCCACACCACCCACCATGACACCACCCACCATCACACACAACTCACCACCCACACACCACCCACCATGACACTACCCACCATCACTCCACCCACCACCCACATACCCACCACCCAAATACCCACCACCCACATACCACCCACCACCCACATACCACCCACCATTACTTCCACACCACCCACCATGACACACCACCCACCACCCACATACCATGTACCACACATCACCCACCACCCACATACCACCCACCATCACACAACCCACCACCCACATACCCACCACCCACATACCCACCACCCACATACAACCCATCACCCACATACCACCCACCATTACTTCCACACCACCCACCATGACACCACCCACCATCACACACAACTCACCACCCACACACCACCCACCATGACAGCACCCACCATCACACCACCCACCACCCACATACCCACCACCCACATACCCACAGCCCACATACCACCCACCACCCACCACCCACATACCACCCACCATCACAACACCCACCACCCACATACCACCCACCATTACTTCCACACCACCCACCATGACACCACCCACCATCACACACAACTCACCACCCACCATGACACACCACCCACAACCCACATACCCACCACCCACATACCCACGTCCCACATACCAACCATCACCCACATACCTCCCACCATTACTTCCACACCACCCACCATGACACCACCCACCATCACACACAACTCACCACCCACCATGACACACCACCCACCACCCACATACCACGTACCACACATAACCCACCACCTCATACCAAATCACCTACCGCCACATATCAAACCTACACACCACCCTGCCACACATCACCCACCATCACACACAACTCACCACCCACCATGACACACCACCCACCACCCACATACCACGTACCACACATCACCCACCACCCACATACCACCCACCATTACTTCCACACCACCCACCATGACACCACCCACCATCACACACAACTCACCACCCACCACCCACATACCCACCACCCACATACCCACCACCCACATACCCACCACCCACACACCACCCACCATGACACACCACCCACCACCCACATACCACGTACCACACATCACCCACCACCCACATACCACCCATCACCCACATACCACCCACCATTACTTCCACACCACCCACTATGACACCACCCACCATCACACACAACTCACCACCCACCATGACACCACCCAACATCACACCACCCACCACCCACATACCCACCACCCACATACCCACCACCCACATACCCACCACCCACATACCACCCACCACCAACATACCACCCACCATTACTTCCACACCACCCACCATGACACACCACCCACCAAGACACACCACCCACCACCCACATACCACGTACCACACATAACCCACCACCTCATACCAAATCACCTACCGCCACATATCAAACCTACACACCACCCACCATGACACCACCCACCATCACACACAACTCACCACCCACCATGACACACCACCCACCACCCACATACCACGTACCACACATCACCCACCACCCACATACCACCCACCATTACTTCCACACCACCCACCATGACACCACCCACCATCACACACAACTCACCACCCACCACCCACATACCCACCACCCACATACCCACCACCCACACACCACCCACCATGACACACATCCCACCACCCACATACCACGTACCACACATCACCCACCACCCACATACCACCCATCACCCACATACCACCCACCATTACTTCCACACCACCCACTATGACACCACCCACCATCACACACAACTCACCACCCACCATGACACCACCCAACATCACACCACCCACCACCCACATACCCACCACCCACATACCCACCACCCACATACCCACCACCCACATACCACCCACCACCAACATACCACCCACCATTACTTCCACACCACCCACCATGACACACCACCCACCATCACACACAACTCACCACCCACACATCACCCACCACCCACATACCACGTACCACACATCACCCACCACCCACATACCACCCACCATTACTTCCACACCACCCACCATGACACCACCCACCATCACACACAACTCTCCACCCACACACCACCCACCATGACACCACCCACCATCACACCACCCACCACCCACATACACACCACCCACATACCCACAGCCCACATACCACCCACCACCCACCACCCACATACCACCCACCATCACACGCCCCACCACCCACATACCACCCACCATTACTTCCACACCACCCACCATGACACCACCCACCATCACACACAACTCACCACCCACCATGACACACCACCCACCACCCACATACCCACCACCCACATACCCACCACCCACATACCACCCATCACCCACATACCACCCACCATTACTTCCACACCACCCACCATGACACCACCCACCATCACACACAACTCACCACCCACCATGACACACCACCCACCACCCACATACCACGTACCACACATAACCCACCACCACATACCAAATCACCCACCGCCACATATCAAACCTACACACCACCCTGCCACACACCACCCACCACCCACATACCCACCACCCACATACCCACCACCCACATACCACTCACCACCAACATACCAACCACCATTACTTCCACACCACCCACCATGACACACCACCCACCATCACACACAACTCACCACCCACACATCACCCACCACCCACATACCACGTACCACACATCACCCACCACCCACATACCACCCACCATCACACCACCCAGCACCCACATACCAACCACCCACATACCCACCACCCACATACCACCCACCATTACTTCCACACCAGCCACCATGACACACCACCCACCACCCACATACCACGTACCACACATCACCCACCACCCACATACCACCCACCATCACACCACCCACCACCCACATACCCACCACCCACATACCACCCATCACCCACATACCACCCACCATTACTTCCACACCACCCACCATGACACCACCCACCATCACACACAACTCACCACCCACCACCCACATACCCACCACCCACATACCCACCACCCACATACCCACCACCCACACACCACCCACCATGACACACATCCCACCACCCACATACCACGTACCACACATCACCCACCACCCACATACCACCCATCACCCACATACCACCCACCATTACTTCCACACCACCCACTATGACACCACCCACCATCACACACAACTCACCACCCACCATGACACCACCCAACATCACACCACCCACCACCCACATACCCACCACCCACATACCACCCACCACCAACATACCACCCACCATTACTTCCACACCACCCACCATGACACACCACCCACCATCACACACAACTCACCACCCACACATCACCCACCACCCACATACCACGTACCACACATCACCCACCACCCACATACCACCCACCATTACTTCCACACCACCCACCATGACACCACCCACCATCACACACAACTCTCCACCCACACACCACCCACCATGACACCACCCACCATCACACCACCCACCACCCACATACACACCACCCACATACCCACAGCCCACATACCACCCACCACCCACCA
The DNA here is from genome assembly GCA_033459515.1 of Theretra japonica. Taxonomy (NCBI): domain Eukaryota; kingdom Metazoa; phylum Arthropoda; class Insecta; order Lepidoptera; family Sphingidae; genus Theretra; species Theretra japonica. Next base: position 122,345 of record JAPMUD010000032.1, read on the forward strand.
CCCACATACCACCCACCATCACACGCCCCACCACCCACATACCACCCACCATTACTTCCACACCACCCACCATGACACCACCCACCATCACACACAACTCACCACCCACCATGACACACCACCCACCACCCACATACCCACCACCCACATACCCACCACCCACATACCACCCATCACCCACATACCACCCACCATTACTTCCACACCACCCACCATGACACCACCCACCATCACACACAACTCACCACCCACCATGACACACCACCCACCACCCACATACCACGTACCACACATAACCCACCACCACATACCAAATCACCCACCGCCACATATCAAACCTACACACCACCCTGCCACACACCACCCACCACCCACATACCCACCACCCACATACCCACCACCCACATACCACCCACCACCAACATACCAACCACCATTACTTCCACACCACCCACCATGACACACCACCCACCATCACACACAACTCACCACCCACACATCACCCACCACCCACATACCACGTACCACACATCACCCACCACCCACATACCACCCACCATCACACCACCCAGCACCCACATACCAACCACCCACATACCCACCACCCACATACCACCCACCATTACTTCCACACCAGCCACCATGACACACCACCCACCACCCACATACCACGTACCACACATCACCCACCACCCACATACCACCCACCATCACACCACCCACCACCCACATACCCACCACCCACATACCACCCATCACCCACATACCACCCACCATTACTTCCACACCACCCACCATGACACCACCCACCATCACACACAACTCACAACCCACACACCAACCACCATGACACCACCCACCATCACTCCACCCACCACCCACATACCTACCACCCACATACCCACCACCCAAATACCCACCACCCACATACCACCCACCACCCACATACCACCCACCATTACTTCCACTTCCACACCACCCACCATGACACCACCCACCATCACACACAACTCACCACCCACCATGACACACCACCCACCACCCACATACCACGTACCACACATAACCCACCACCTCATACCAAATCACCTACCGCCACATATCAAACCTACACACCACCCTGCCACACATCACCCACCATCACACACAACTCACCACCCACCATGACACACCACCCACCACCCACATACCACGTACCACACATCACCCACCACCCACATACCACCCACCATTACTTCCACACCACCCACCATGACACCACCCACCATCACACACAACTCACCACCCACCACCCACATACCCACCACCCACATACCACGTACCACACATCACCCACCACCCACATACCACCCACCATCACACCACCCACCACCCACATACCCACCACCCACATACCCACCACCCACATACCACCCATCACCCACATACCACCCACCATTACTTCCACACCACCCACCATGACACCACCCACCATCACACACAACTCACCACCCACACACCACCCACCATGACACCAACCACCATCACTCCACCCACCACCCACATACCCACCACCCAAATACCCACCACCCACATACCACCCACCACCCACATACCACCCACCACCCACATACCACCCACCATTACTTCCACACCACCCACCATGACACACCACCCACCACCCACATACCACGTACCACACATCACCCACCACCCACATACCACCCACCATCACACAACCCACCACCCACATACCCACCAACCACATACCCACCACCCACATACAACCCATCACCCACATACCACCCACCATTACTTCCACACCACCCACCATGACACCACCCACCATCACACACAACTCACCACCCACACACCACCCACCATGACACCACCCACCATCACACCACCCACCACCCACATACCCACCACCCACATACCCACAGCCCACATACCACCCACCACCCACCACCCACATACCACCCACCATCACAACACCCACCACCCACATACCACCCACCATTACTTCCACACCACCCACCATGACACCACCCACCATCACACACAACTCACCATCCACCCTGACACACCACCCACCACCCACATACCCACCACCCACATACCCACCACCCACATACCACCCATCACCCACATACCTCCCACCATTACTTCCACACCACCCACCATGACACCACCCACCATCACACACAACTCACCACCCACCACCCACATACCACGTACCACACATAACCCACCACCTCATACCAAATCACCTACCGCCACATATCAAACCTACACACCACCCTGCCACACATCACCCACCATCACACACAACTCACCACCCACCATGACACACCACCCACCACCCACATACGACGTACCACACATCACCCACCACCCACATACCACCCACCATTACTTCCACACCACCCACCATGACACCACCCACCATCACACACAACTCACCACCCACCACCCACATACCCACCACCCACATACCCACCACCCACATACCCACCACCCACACACCACCCACCATGACACACCACCCACCACCCACATACATCGTACCACACATCACCCACCACCCACACACCACCCATCACCCACATACCACCCACCATTACTTCCACACCACCCACTATGACACCACCCACCATCACACACAACTCACCACCCACCATGACACCACCCAACATCACACCACCCACCACCCACATACCCACCACCCACATACCCACCACCCACATACCACCCACCACCAACATACCACCCACCATTACTTCCACACCACCCACCATGACACACCACCCACCATCACACACAACTCACCACCCACACATCACCCACCACCCACATACCACGTACCACACATCACCCACCACCCACATACCACCCACCATTACTTCCACACCACCCACCATGACACCACCCACCATCACACACAACTCACCACCCACACACCACCCACCATGACACCACCCACCATCACACACAACTCACCACCCACATACCCACCACCCACGTACCCACAGCCCACATACCACCCACCACCCACCACCCACATACCACCCACCATCACACCACCCACCACCCACATACCACCCACCATTACTTCCACACCACCCACCATGACACCACCCACCATCACACACAACTCACCACCCACCATGACACACCACCCACCACCCACATACCCACCACCCACATACCCACCACCCACATACCCACCACCCACATACCACCCACCACCCACATACCACGTACCACACATAACCCACCACCTCATACCAAATCACCCACCGCCACATATCAAACTCACACACCAGCCTGCCACACATCACCCACCATCACACACAACTTACCACCCACCATGACACACCACCCACCACCCACATACCACGTACCACACATCACCCACCACCCACATACCACCCACCATCGTACCACCCAGCACCCACATACCCACCACCCACATACCACCCACCATGACACCACCCACCATCACACCACCCACCACCCACATACCCACCACCCACATACCCACAGCCCACATACCACCCACCACCCACCACCCACATATCACCCACCATCACACCACCCACCACCCACATACCACCCACCATTACTTCCACACCACCCACCATGACACCACCCACCATCACACACAACTCACCACCCACCATGACACACCACCCACCACCCACATACCCACCACCCACATACCCACCACCCACATACCCACCACCCACATACCACCCATCACCCACATACCACCCACCATTACTTCCACACCACCCACCATGACACCACCCACCATCACACACAACTCACCACCCACCATGACACACCACCCACCACCCACATACCACGTACCACACATAACCCACCACATCATACCAAATCACCCACCGCCACATATCAAACCTACACACCACTCTGCCACACATCACCCACCATCACACACAACTCACCACCCACCATGACACCACCCACCACCCACATACCACGTACCACACATCACCCACCACCCACATACCACCCACCATCACACCACCCAGCACCCACATACCCACCACCCACCATCACACACAACTCACCACCCACACACCACCCACCATGACACCACCCACCATCACACCACCCACCACCCACATACCCACCACCCACATACCCACCACCGACATACCACCCACCACCCACATACCACCCACCATCACACCACCCACCACCCACATACCCATCACCCACATACCCACCACCCACATACCACCCATCACCCACATACTGCCCACCATTACTTCCACACCACCCACCATTACACACAACTCACCACCCACCATGAAACACCACCCACCACCCACATACCACGTACCACACATAACCCACCACCTCATACCAAATCACCCACCGCCACATATCAAACCTACACACCAGCCTGCCACACATCACCCACCATCACACACAACTCACCACCCACCATGACACACCATCCACCACCCACATACCACGTACCACACATCACCCACCATCACACCACCCAGCACCCACATACCCACCACCCACATACCACCCACCATTACTTCCACACCACCCACCATGACACCACCCACCACCCACATACCCACCACCCACATACCCACCACCCACATACCCACCACCCACATACCCACCACCCACATACCACCCATCACCCACATACCACCCACCATTACTTCCACACCACCCACCATGACACACAACCCACCACCCACATACCACGTACCACACATCACCCACCACCCACATACCACCCACCATCACACCACCCAGCACCCACATACCCACCACCCACCATCACACACAACTCACCACCCACACACCACCCACCATGACACCACCCACCATCACACCACCCACCACCCACATACCCACCACCCACATACCCACCACCCACATACCACCCACCACCCACATACCACCCACCATCACACCACCCACCACCCACATACCCACCACCCACATACCCACCACCCACATACCACCCATCACCCACATACTGCCCACCATTACTTCCACACCACCCACCATCACACACAACTCACCACCCACCATGACACACCACCCACCACCCACATACCACGTACCACACATAACCCACCACCTCATACCAAATCACCCACCGCCACATATCAAACTCACACACCAGCCTGCCACACATCACCCACCATCACACACAACTCACCACCCACCATGACACACCACCCACCACCCACATACCACGTACCACACATCACCCACCACCCACATACCACCCACCATCGTACCACCCAGCACCCACATACCCACCACCCACATACCACCCACCATTACTTCCATACCACCCACCATGACACCACCCACCATCACACACAACTCACCACCCACACACCACCCACCATGACACCACCCACCATCACACCACCCACCACCCACATACCCACCACCCACATACCCACAGCCCACATACCACCCACCACCCACCACCCACATACCACCCCCCATCACACCACCCACCACCCACATACCACCCACCATCACACCACCCACCACCCACATACCCACCACCCACATACCCACCACCCACATACCACCCATCACCCACATACTGCCCACCATTACTTCCACACCACCCACCATCACACACAACTCACCACCCACCATGACACACCACCCACCACCCACATACCACGTTCCACACATAATCCACCACCTCATACCAAATCACCCACCGCCACATATCAAACCTACACACCACCCTGCCACACATCACCCACCATCACACACAACTCACCACCCACCATGACACACCACCCACCACCCACATACTACGTACCACACATCACCCACCACCCACATACCACCCACCATCACACCACCCAGCACCCACATACCCACCACCCACCATCACACACAACTCACCACCCACACACCACCCACCATGACACAACCCACCATCACACCACCCACCACCCACATACCCACCACCCACATACCCACCACCCACATACCACCCACCACCCACATACCACCCACCACCCACATACCACCCACCATCACACCACCCACCACCCACATACCCACCACCCACATACCCACCACCCACATACCACCCATCACCCACATACTGCCCACCATTACTTCCACACCACCCACCATCACACACAACTCACCACCCACCATAACACACCACCCACCACCCACATACCACGTACCACACATAACCCACCACCTCATACCAAATCACCTACCGCCACATATCAAACCTACACACCACCCTGCCACACATCACCCACCATCACACACAACTCACCACCCACCATGACACACCACCCACCACCCACATACCACGTACCACACATCACCCACCACCCACATACCACCCACCATTACTTCCACACCACCCACCATGACACCACCCACCATCACACACAACTCACCACCCACCACCCACATACCCACCACCCACATACCACGTACCACACATCACCCACCACCCACATACCACCCACCATCACACCACCCACCACCCACATACCCACCACCCACATACCACCCATCACCCACATACCACCCACCATTACTTCCACACCACCCACCATGACACCACCCACCATCACACACAACTCACCACCCACACACCACCCACCATGACACCACCCACCATCACTCCAGCCACCACCCACATACCCACCACCCAAATACCCACCACCCACATACCACCCACCACCCACATACCACCCACCATTACTTCCACACCACCCACCATGACACACCACCCACCACCCACATACCACGTACCACACATCACCCACCAACCACATACCACCCACCATCACACAACCCACCACCCACATACCCACCACCCACATACCCACCACCCACATACCCACCACCCACATACAACCCATCACCCACATACCACCCACCATTACTTCCACACCACCCACCATGACACCACCCACCATCACACACAACTCACCACCCACACACCACCCACCATGACACCACCCACCATCACACCACCCACCACCCACATACCCACCACCCACATACCCACAGCCCACATACCACCCACCACCCACCACCCACATACCACCCAACATCACAACACCCACCACCCACATACCACCCACCATTACTTCCACACCACCCACCATGACACCACCCACCATCACACACAACTCACCACCCACCATGACACACCACCCACCACCCACATACCCACCACCCACATACCCACCACCCACATACCACCCACCACCAACATACCACCCACCATTACTTCCACACCACCCACCATGACACACCACCCACCATGACACACCACCCACCACCCACATACCACGTACCACACATAACCCACCACCTCATACCAAATCACCTACCGCCACATATCAAACCTACACACCACCCACCATGACACCACCCACCATCACACACAACTCACCACCCACCATGACACACCACCCACCACCCACATACCACGTACCACACATCACCCACCACCCACATACCACCCACCATTACTTCCACACCACCCACCATGACACCACCCACCATCACACACAACTCACCACCCACCACCCACATACCCACCACCCACATACCCACCACCCACACACCACCCACCATTACACACATCTTACCACCCACATACCACGTACCACACATCACCCACCACCCACATACCACCCATCACCCACATACCACCCACCATTACTTCCACACCACCCACTATGACACCACCCACCATCACACACAACTCACCACCCACCATGACACCACCCAACATCACACCACCCACCACCCACATACCCACCACCCACATACCCACCACCCACATACCCACCACCCACATACCACCCACCACCAACATACCACCCACCATTACTTCCACACCACCCACCATGACACACCACCCACCACCCACATACCACGTACCACACATCACCCACCACCCACATACCACCCACCATCACACAACCCACCACCCACATACCCACCACCCACATACCCACCACCCACATACAACCCATCACCCACATACCACCCACCATTACTTCCACACCACCCACCATGACACCACCCACCATCACACACAACTCACCACCCACACACCACCCACCATGACACCACCCACCATCACACCACCCACCACCCACATACCCACCACCCACATACCCACAGCCCACATACCACCCACATACCACCCCCCATCACACCACCCACCACCCACATACCACCCACCATTACTTCCACACCACCCACCATGACACCACCCACCATCACACACAACTCACCACCCACCATGACACACCACCCACGCCCACATACCCACCACCCACATACCACCCATCATCCACATACCACCCACCATTACTTCCACACCACCCACCATGACACCACCCACCATCACACACAACTCACCACCCACCATGACATACCACCCACCACCCACATACCACGTACCACACATAACCCACCACCTCATACCAAATCACCTACCGCCACATATCAAACCTACACACCACCCTGCCACACATCACCCACCATCACACACAACTCACCACCCACCATGACACACCACCCACCACCCACATACCACGTACCACACATCACCCACCACCCACATACCACCCACCATCACACCACCCAGCACCCACATACCCACCACCCTTATACCACCCACCATTACTTCCACACCACCCACCATGACACCACCCACCATCACACACAACTCACCACCCACCACCCACATACCCACCACCCACATACCCACCACCCACATACCCACCACCCACACACCACCCACCATGACACACCACCCACCACCCACATACCACGTACCACACATCACCCACCACCCACATACCAACCACCATCACACCACCCACCACCCACATACCAACCACCATCACACCACCCACCACCCACATACCACCCATCACCCACATACCACCCACCATTACTTCCACACCACCCACCATGACACCACCCACAATCACACACAACTCCCCACCCACACACCACCCACCACGACACCACCCACCATCACACCACCCACCACCCACATACCCACCACCCACATACCCACAGCCCACATACCACCCACCACCCACCACCCACATACCACCCACCATCACACCACCCACCACCCACATACCCACCACCCACATACCACCCATCACCCACATACCACCCACCATTACTTCCACACCACCCACCATGACACCACCCACCATCACACACAACTCACCACCCACCATGACACACCACCCACCACGACACCACCCACCATCACACCACCCACCACCCACATACCCACCACCCACATACCCACAGCCCACATACCACCCACCACCCACCACCCACATACCACCCACCATCACACCACCCACCACCCACATACCCACCACCCACATACCACCCACCACCAACATACCACCCACCATTACTTCCACACCACCCACCATGACACACCACCCACCACCCACATACCACGTACCACACATCACCCACCACCCACATACCACCCACCATCACACAACCCACCACCCACATACCCACCACCCACATACCCACCACCCACATACAACCCATCACCCACATACCACCCACCATTACTTCCACACCACCCACCACCCACATACCCACCACCCACATACCCACAGCCCACATACCACCCACCACCCACCACCCACATACCACCCCCCATCACACCACCCACCACCCACATACCACCCACCATTACTTCCACACCACCCACCATGACACCACCCACCATCACACACAACTCACCACCCACCATGACACACCACCCACGCCCACATACCCACCACCCACATACCCACCACCCACATACCATCCATCACCCACATACCACCCACCATTACTTCCACACCACCCACCATGACACCACCCACCATCACACACAACTCACCACCCACCATGACACACCACCCACCACCCACATACCACGTACCACACATCACCCACCACCCACATACCACCCACCATCACACCACCCAGCACCCACATACCCACCACCCACATACCACCCACCATTACTTCCACACCACCCACCATCACACACAACTCACCACCCACCACCCACATACCCACCACCCACATACCCACCACCCACATACCCACCACCCACACACCACCCACCATGACACACCACCCACCACCCACATACCACGTACCACACATCACCCACCACCCACATACCAACCACCATCACACCACCCACCACCCACATACCAACCATCATCACACCACCCACCACCCACATACCACCCATCACCCACATACCACCCACCATTACTTCCACACCACCCACCATGACACCACCCACCATCACACACAACTCCCCACCCACACACCACCCACCACGACACCACCCACCATCACACCACCCACCACCCACATACCACCCATCACCCACATACCACCCACCATTACTTCCACACCACCCACCATGACACCACCCACCATCACACACAACTCACCACCCACCACCCACATACCCACCACCCACATACCCACCACCCACATACCCACCACCCACACACCACCCACCATGACACACCACCCACCACCCACATACCACGTACCACACATAACCCACCACCTCATACCAAATCACCCACCGCCACATATCAAACCTACACACCACCCTGCCACACATCACCCACCATCACACACAACTCACCACCCACCATGACACACCACCCACCACCCACATACTACGTACCACACATCACCCACCACCCACATACCACCCACCATCACACCACCCACCACCCACATACCCACCACCCACATACCACCCATCACCCACATACCACCCACCATTACTTCCACACCACCCACCATGACACCACCCACCATCACACACAACTCACAACCCACACACCACCCACCATGACACCACCCACCATCACACAACCCACCACCCACATACCCACCACCCACATACCCACCACCCACATACAACCCATCACCCACATACCACCCACCATTACTTCCACACCACCCACCATGACACCACCCACCATCACACACAACTCACCACCCACACACCACCCACCATGACACCACCCACCATCACACCACCCACCACCCACATACCCACCACCCACATACCCACAGCCCACATACCACCCACAACCCACCACCCACATACCACCCACCATCACAACACCCACCACCCACATACCACCCACCATTACTTCCACACCACCCACATACCCACCACCCACATACCACCCATCACCCACATACCACCCACCATTACTTCCACACCACCCACCATGACACCACCCACCATCACACACAACTCACAACCCACACACCACCCACCATGACACCACCCCCCATCACTCCACCCACCACCCACATACCTACCACCCACATACCCACCACCCAAATACCCACCACCCACATACCACCCACCACCCACATACCACCCACCATTACTTCCACTTCCACACCACCCACCATGACACCACCCACCATCACACTCAACTCACCACCCACCATGACACACCACCCACATACCAACCATCACCCACATACCTCCCACCATTACTTCCACACCACCCACCATGACACCACCCACCATCACACACAACTCACAACCCACACACCACCCACCATGACACCACCCACCATCACACAACCCACCACCCACATACCCACCACCCACATACCCACCACCCACATACAACCCATCACCCACATACCACCCACCATTACTTCCACACCACCCACCATGACACCACCCACCATCACACACAACTCACCACCCACACACCACCCACCATGACACCACCCACCATCACACCACCCACCACCCACATACCCACCACCCACATACCCACAGCCCACATACCACCCACAACCCACCACCCACATACCACCCACCATCACAACACCCACCACCCACATACCCACCACCCACATACCACCCATCACCCACATACCACCCACCATTACTTCCACACCACCCACCATGACACCACCCACCATCACACACAACTCACAACCCACACACCACCCACCATGACACCACCCCCCATCACTCCACCCACCACCCACATACCTACCACCCACATACCCACCACCCAAATACCCACCACCCACATACCACCCACCACCCACATACCACCCACCATTACTTCCACTTCCACACCACCCACCATGACACCACCCACCATCACACTCAACTCACCACCCACCATGACACACCACCCACCACCCACATACCACGTACCACACATAACCCACCACCTCATACCAAATCACCTACCGCCACATATCAAACCTACACACCACCCTGCCACACATCACCCACCATCACACACAACTCACCACCCACCATGACACACCACCCACCACCCACATACCACGTACCACACATCACCCACCACCCACATACCACCCACCATTACTTCCACACCACCCACCATGACACCACCCACCATCACACACAACTCACCACCCACCACCCACATATCCACCACCCACATACCACGTACCACACATCACCCACCACCCACATACCACCCACCATCACACCACCCACCACCCACATACCCACCACCCACATACCACCCATCACCCACATACCACCCACCATTACTTCCACACCACCCACCATGACACCACCCACCATCACACACAACTCACCACCCACACACCACCCACCATGACACTACCCACCATCACTCCACCCACCACCCACATACCCACCACCCAAATACCCACCACCCACATACCACCCACCACCCACATACCACCCACCATTACTTCCACACCACCCACCATGACACACCACCCACCACCCACATACCACGTACCACACATCACCCACCACCCACATACCACCCACCATCACACAACCCACCACCCACATACCCACCACCCACATACCCACCACCCACATACAACCCATCACCCACATACCACCCACCATTACTTCCACACCACCCACCATGACACCACCCACCATCACACACAACTCACCACCCACACACCACCCACAATGACACCACCCACCATCACACCACCCACCACCCACATACCCACCACCCACATACCCACAGCCCACATACCACCCACCACCCACCACCCACATACCACCCACCATCACAACACCCACCACCCACATACCACCCACCATTACTTCCACACCACCCACCATGACACCACCCACCATCACACACAACTCACCACCCACCATGACACACCACCCACCACCCACATACCCACCACCCACATACCCACCACCCACATACCAACCATCACCCACATACCTCCCACCATTACTTCCACACCACCCACCATGACACCACCCACCATCACACACAACTCACCACCCACCATGACACACCACCCACCACCCACATACCACGTACCACACATAACCCACCACCTCATACCAAATCACCTACCGCCACATATCAAACCTACACACCACCCTGCCACACATCACCCACCATCACACACAACTCACCACCCACCATGACACACCACCCACCACCCACATACCACGTACCACACATCACCCACCACCCACATACCACCCACCATTACTTCCACACCACCCACCATGACACCACCCACCATCACACACAACTCACCACCCACCACCCACATACCCACCACCCACATACCCACCACCCACATACCCACCACCCACACACCACCCACCATGACACACCACCCACCACCCACATACCACGTACCACACATCACCCACCACCCACATACCACCCACCATTACTTCCACACCACCCACCATGACACCACCCACCATCACACACAACTCACCACCCACCACCCACATACCCACCACCCACATACCACGTACCACACATCACCAACCACCCACATACCACCCACCATCACACCACCCACCACCCACATACCCACCACCCACATACCACCCATCATCCACATACCACCCACCATTACTTCCACACCACCCACCATGACACCACCCACCATCACACACAACTCACCACCCACACACCACCCACCATGACACCACCCACCATCACTCCACCCACCACCCACATTCCCACCACCCAAATACCCACCACCCACATACCACCCACCACCCACATACCACCCACCATTACTTCCACACCACCCACCATGACACACCACCCACCACCCACATACCACGTACCACACATCACCCACCACCCACATACCACCCACCATCACACAACCCACCACCCACATACCCACCACCCACATACCCACCACCCACATACAACCCATCACCCACATACCACCCACCATTACTTCCACACCACCCACCATGACACCACCCACCATCACACACAACTCACCACCCACACACCACCCACCATGACACCACCCACCATCACACCACCCACCACCCACATACCCACCACCCACATACCCACAGCCCACATACCACCCACAACCCACCACCCACATACCACCCACCATCACAACACCCACCACCCACATACCACCCACCATTACTTCCACACCACCCACATACCCACCACCCACATACCACCCATCACCCACATACCACCCACCATTACTTCCACACCACCCACCATGACACCACCCACCACCCACATACCACCCACCACCCACATACCACCCACCATCACACAACCCACCACCCACATACCCACCAACCACATACCCACCACCCACATACAACCCATCACCCACATACCACCCACCATTACTTCCACACCACCCACCATGACACCACCCACCATCACACACAACTCACCACCCACACACCACCCACCATGACACCACCCACCATCACACCACCCACCACCCACATACCCACCACCCACATACCCACAGCCCACATACCACCCACCACCCACCACCCAAATACCACCCACCATCACAACACCCACCACCCACATACCACCCACCATTACTTCCACACCACCCACCATGACACCACCCACCATCACACACAACTCACCATCCACCCTGACACACCACCCACCACCCACATACCCACCACCCACATACCCACCACCCACATACCACCCATCACCCACATACCTCCCACCATTACTTCCACACCACCCACCATGACACCACCCACCATCACACACAACTCACCACCCACCACCCACATACCACGTACCACACATAACCCACCACCTCATACCAAATCACCTACCGCCACATATCAAACCTACACACCACCCTGCCACACATCACCCACCATCACACACAACTCACCACCCACCATGACACACCACCCACCACCCACATACGACGTACCACACATCACCCACCACCCACATACCACCCACCATTACTTCCACACCACCCACCATGACACCACCCACCATCACACACAACTCACCACCCACCACCCACATACCCACCACCCACATACCCACCACCCACATACCCACCACCCACACACCACCCACCATGACACACCACCCACCACCCACATACATCGTACCACACATCACCCACCACCCACACACCACCCATCACCCACATACCACCCACCATTACTTCCACACCACCCACTATGACACCACCCACCATCACACACAACTCACCACCCACCATGACACCACCCAACATCACACCACCCACCACCCACATACCCACCACCCACATACCCACCACCCACATACCACCCACCACCAACATACCACCCACCATTACTTCCACACCACCCACCATGACACACCACCCACCATCACACACAACTCACCACCCACACATCACCCACCACCCACATACCACGTACCACACATCACCCACCACCCACATACCACCCACCATTACTTCCACACCACCCACCATGACACCACCCACCATCACACACAACTCACCACCCACACACCACCCACCATGACACCACCCACCATCACACACAACTCACCACCCACATACCCACCACCCACGTACCCACAGCCCACATACCACCCACCACCCACCACCCACATACCACCCACCATCACACCACCCACCACCCACATACCACCCACCATTACTTCCACACCACCCACCATGACACCACCCACCATCACACACAACTCACCACCCACCATGACACACCACCCACCACCCACATACCCACCACCCACATACCCACCACCCACATACCCACCACCCACATACCACCCACCACCCACATACCACGTACCACACATAACCCACCACCTCATACCAAATCACCCACCGCCACATATCAAACTCACACACCAGCCTGCCACACATCACCCACCATCACACACAACTTACCACCCACCATGACACACCACCCACCACCCACATACCACGTACCACACATCACCCACCACCCACATACCACCCACCATCGTACCACCCAGCACCCACATACCCACCACCCACATACCACCCACCATTACTTCCATACCACCCACCATGACACCACCCACCATCACACACAACTCACCACCCACACACCACCCACCATGACACCACCCACCATCACACCACCCACCACCCACATACCCACCACCCACATACCCACAGCCCACATACCACCCACCACCCACCACCCACATACCACCCCCCATCACACCACCCACCACCCACATACCACCCATCATCACACCACCCACCACCCACATACCCACCACCCACATACCCTACACCCACATACCACCCATCACCCACATACTGCCCACCATTACTTCCACACCACCCACCATCACACACAACTCACCACCCATCATGACACACCACCCACCACCCACATACCACGTTCCACACATAATCCACCACCTCATACCAAATCACCCACCGCCACATATCAAACCTACACACCACCCTGCCACACATCACCCACCATCACACACAACTCACCACCCACCATGACACACCACCCACCACCCACATACTACGTACCACACATCACCCACCACCCACATACCACCCACCATCACACCACCCAGCACCCACATACCCACCACCCACCATCACACACAACTCACCACCCACACACCACCCACCATGACACAACCCACCATCACACCACCCACCACCCACATACCCACCACCCACATACCCACCACCCACATACCACCCACCACCCACATACCACCCACCATCACACCACCCACCACCCACATACCCACCACCCACATACCCACCACCCACATACCACCCATCACCCACATACTGCCCACCATTACTTCCACACCACCCACCATCACACACAACTCACCACCCACCATAACACACCACCCACCACCCACATACCACGTACCACACATAACCCACCACCTCATACCAAATCACCTACCGCCACATATCAAACCTACACACCACCCTGCCACACATCACCCACCATCACACACAACTCACCACCCACCATGACACACCACCCACCACCCACATACCACGTACCACACATCACCCACCACCCACATACCACCCACCATTACTTCCACACCACCCACCATGACACCACCCACCATCACACACAACTCACCACCCACCACCCACATACCCACCACCCACATACCACGTACCACACATCACCCACCACCCACATACCACCCACCATCACACCACCCACCACCCACATACCCACCACCCACATACCACCCATCACCCACATACCACCCACCATTACTTCCACACCACCCACCATGACACCACCCACCATCACACACAACTCACCACCCACACACCACCCACCATGACACCACCCACCATCACTCCACCCACCACCCACATACCCACCACCCAAATACCCACCACCCACATACCACCCACCACCCACATACCACCCACCACCCACATACCCACCACCCAAATACCCACCACCCACATACCACCCACCACCCACATACCACCCACCATTACTTCCACACCACCCACCATGACACACCACCCACCACCCACATACCACGTACCACACATCACCCACCACCCACATACCACCCACCATCACACAACCCACCACCCACATACCCACCACCCACATACCCACCACCCACATACCACCCACCATCACACCACCCACCACCCACATACCCACCACCCACATACCCACCACCCACATACCACCCATCACCCACATACTGCCCACCATTACTTCCACACCACCCACCATCACACACAACTCACCACCCACCATAACACACCACCCACCACCCACATACCACGTACCACACATAACCCACCACCTCATACCAAATCACCTACCGCCACATATCAAACCTACACACCACCCTGCCACACATCACCCACCATCACACACAACTCACCACCCACCATGACACACCACCCACCACCCACATACCACGTACCACACATCACCCACCACCCACATACCACCCACCATTACTTCCACACCACCCACCATGACACCACCCACCATCACACACAACTCACCACCCACCACCCACATACCCACCACCCACATACCACGTACCACACATCACCCACCACCCACATACCACCCACCATCACACCACCCACCACCCACATACCCACCACCCACATACCACCCATCACCCACATACCACCCACCATTACTTCCACACCACCCACCATGACACCACCCACCATCACACACAACTCACCACCCACACACCACCCACCATGACACCACCCACCATCACTCCACCCACCACCCACATACCCACCACCCAAATACCCACCACCCACATACCACCCACCACCCACATACCACCCACCATTACTTCCACACCACCCACCATGACACACCACCCACCACCCACATACCACGTACCACACATCACCCACCACCCACATACCACCCACCATCACACAACCCACCACCCACATACCCACCACCCACATACCCACCACCCACATACAACCCATCACCCACATACCACCCACCATTACTTCCACACCACCCACCATGACACCACCCACCATCACACACAACTCACCACCCACACACCACCCACCATGACACCACCCACCATCACACCACCCACCACCCACATACCCACCACCCACATACCCACAGCCCACATACCACCCACCACCCACCACCCACATACCACCCAACATCACAACACCCACCACCCACATACCACCCACCATTACTTCCACACCACCCACCATGACACCACCCACCATCACACACAACTCACCACCCACCATGACACACCACCCACCACCCACATACCCACCACCCACATACCCACCACCCACATACCACCCACCACCAACATACCACCCACCATTACTTCCACACCACCCACCATGACACACCACCCACCATGACACACCACCCACCACCCACATACCACGTACCACACATAACCCACCACCTCATACCAAATTACCTACCGCCACATATCAAACCTACACACCACCCAACATGACACCACCCACCATCACACACAACTCACCACCCACCATGACACACCACCCACCACCCACATACCACGTACCACACATCACCCACCACCCACATACCACCCACCATTACTTCCACACCACCCACCATGACACCACCCACCATCACACACAACTCACCACCCACCACCCACATACCCACCACCCACATACCCACCACCCACACACCACCCACCATTACACACATCCCACCACCCACATAATACTCACCACCCACCATGACACACCACCCACACACCACCCACCACCCACATACCACCCACCACCCACCATCACACACCACCCACCATCACACACCACTCACCACCCACATACCACCCACCACCCACCACCAACACACCACCCACCGTCCACACACCACCCACCACCCACCATTACACACCACAACACATCACCCACCACCTCATACCAAATCACCCACCGCTATATATCACACCACCCACCACCCACCATCACACACCACCCACCATCTCACACTACTCACCACCCACATACCACGTACCACACATCACCCACCACCCACATACCACCCACCATCACACACCACCCACCACCCACCATTACACCATGGTACAACCCATCACTTGTGATGTATGGGGTTGATATGGAACACGTCACACTGACCGCCGTATACAACACGACGGCGACGAGGACGCCTTTGTGTAATTTGTTTTCGTACTACCAGTAATATATAAATAAATAAAATAAATACACCCAACAGTCACATACATAGTCGTGACTTCCGCGCCGGCCTGCCCGTCTTCCCGGACCTCGACGTCCGCGTGTCCTCGGCCCCGCACGCGCCGCCGCTGGACGGACAGATATCGATACCAGCTACTATATAACAACCCAACGTGGCGTGGTGGCCTGATGGTAAAGAACAGTGGTCGCTGTTTTGAATCCCCAGCATATCTCTGACTCTTCGGAGCCGTGTGTGTTTTGATACTCAATTACCCCGCACCTTAACGATGAAGAAAATCATGATTAGGAAACCGGCATACCATGGATATAACAAGTATGTTAAAGATGTTTGTGTGGCATGTGCACCCCGCCAACCTGCACTACGCCAGCGTAATGAACTATGGCCTCACCTTTCTCAGTTGAACTTTCGGTTGTAGACGAGTCCCGTGCTTAGCGGCAAGCGAAAAGACTCGTACAGTACTTGTGCAGTTCAGTCTGCACATAAAGGACGCAGGTTTTGTCTACAGCGCACGATTGAGAAGGCTTAGGACATAATCCACTTCGATAGCGTAGAGCACTTTGGCGGAATTCACATACCACCGAAGCATCTTCAACATTCTTATATGCTATCAATCCTCACGATGTTGTCCTTCTCCTTTAAAATGTGTGGCAACTATCAGTACACACATGATTCCCGAAAAGTCAGAGGCTGCCACCCCGGCCCTTGCCCGCCGTGTTCGGGACTGGAGGAATTTGGTTGAGGAGGAGACGCTGTCCGATCATCTTTACATTCGGTACAGCGTCTCTACCTCCCAAGGCTCCACCCAGTCCGGTGGTAGTCCGACTGCCCGATTCACGGGCGGCCGACGTTGGGCCGCGAAGCGCCTCGATGTGGAGGCCGCGAAGGAAGCTGCCATTGTTCAGGCGTGGCTCCCCGTACCGGACGGGCCGGTGCGGGTCGAGGAAGAGGCGGAATGGTTCGGGGTGGCGATGTCGCGAGTGTGCGACGCGGCCATGCCCCGGGTCACCCGCCACCCCAGCGAAGCGCCAGGTGTACTGGTGGTCGGCCGAGCTCACTGAGCTGCGCGCGGCTTGCCAGGTCGTGCGCCGCCGACTCGCCAGGCACCGTCGTCGTCGGACCCGTAGACCCGGCGACGATGAGCAGGAGCGGCTTCTTCTCGACCTCCACAGAGAGGCGAAGAGAGCGCTGCGGGTGGCCATCGCGCAAGCGAAAGCCGCGGCGAACGAGGAGTTCCGGAGGTCTCTGGACAGAGATCCGTGGGGGCGTCCGTACCGTGTGGCGATGCGGAAATTCCGCCCATGGGCGCCCCCTCTGACACAGAGTCTCCGGACCGAACTTTTAGAGGACGTCGTCGCGGCCTTGTTTCCGGCCACCGAGGAGTTCACTCCTCCACCGATGGCGCCACGTCCACCGGCGCCATCGTCGTTGGTTTCGGTAAGGGATATCCCGGAGGTTTCGCCGCATGAGCTAGAGGCGGCAGTGCTTCGGCTGCGGAGCAAGAACTCGGCCCCGGGTCTCGACGGGGTGCCCGGTCGTGTCTGGGTGCTGGCCGTCGAGTCGCTGGGTACGAGGCTCCGCGGCCTTTTCTCCGCGTGCCTTGAGCAGGGCATCTTCCCGTCGCGGTGGAAGACGGGCAAGCTTGTCCTGCTCCGCAAGGAGGGGCGACCCGCAGATTCGCCCTCGGCCTACCGGCCGATCGTGTTGCTCGACGAGGTGTGCAAGCTCTTCGAGCGCGTAGTCCACGCGCGCCTCGTCGAGCATTTGGAGGGTACGGGCCCGGATTTGGCAGACTGCCAGTTCGGGTTCCGGCGGGGCCGGTCGACGGTCCACGCGATTCTGCGGGTGAAGGCACAAGCGGAGCGTGCGGTGTCCCGGGGTAGGGTCGTGGTGGCGGTGTCTCTCGACATCGCCAACGCGTTCAACACCATGCCCTGGGCCTGCATCGAAGAAGCACTGCGGTACCACGAAGTGCCGCCCTACCTTCGGCGTCTGGTGCACTCGTACCTTTCTGACAGGTACGTTGTGTATCCGGGCGCCGACGGGTGGCACCGTAGGGAAGTGTCGTGCGGTGTTCCACAGGGCTCGGTTCTTGGGCCGCTCCTGTGGAACATCGGCTACGACTGGGTGTTGCGTGGTACCAACCTTCGGGGCGTCGCTGTCGTCTGCTATGCAGACGACACGTTGGTGACAGCGACGGCTAGGACGTTCCAGAGGTCCGCCCTGCTCGCCTCGTTCGGTACTGGACTGGTGGTGGGCAGGATTCGGCGACTGGGCCTCACGGTGGCCCTCAACAAGACCGAGGCCGTGTGTTTCCACGGTCCTCGGTGTGGGCCTCCGCCTGGGGCCCACATCACGGTGGAGAGCGTGCGGATTCCCATCGGCTCGAGGATGAAATACCTCGGTCTCGTCCTCGACAGTCGATGGGATTTCCGCGCGCACTTCGAGGAGCTGTCGCCGAAGCTGGTGAGGGCGGCGGGCGCACTGGGGCGCCTGCTGCCCAACACTGATGGTCCTGGCATCCCTTGCCGAAACCTGTATGCTGGAGTCGTGCGGGCCATGGCCCTCTACGGGTGTCCCGTTTGGGCCGAGTCCCTGGGCGATCGTTGCGTCCGCCTGCTGCATCGTCCGCAGCGCATGGTGGCGCAACGAATAATCAGGGGCTACCGCACGGTCTCGCACGAGGCGGCCTGCGTATTGGCGGGAACTCTGCCCTGGGTGCTGGACGCTAAGACCCTCTCGTCGGCTTTCTTCCGGCGAGAGGAGGCGTCCGGGCGTGGGCAGAGGTTGGTCCCCAGAGAGGTCGAGGCCATGTTGGCCTCCCTCCGCAGGACCGCTGTGGAGGAGTGGCGTTCCAGGCTGGAGAACCCTAGTGCTGGTGCGAGGACCGTCGCGGCAGTGCGACCTGTCCTCGAACAGTGGCTGGACAGGCGCCACGGTGCGCCGACATACCGGCTGACGCAGGTGCTCACCGGGCACGGCTGCTTCGGTGCGTACCTGTGTCGTATAGCCGGAGCGGAGGAGTCCGCCGTGTGCCACCATTGTGGCAACTGCCGTGAGGACACGGCCCAGCACACGCTGGAGGAGTGCCCAGCCTGGGACGAGGAGCGCAGCGCTCTCATCGCGGTCGTAGGAAGCGACCTATCGCTGCCGGCCGTGGTCACCGCCATGGTCGGCAGCCGGAGTTCGTGGCGAGCCATGCTCTCCTTCTGCGAACGTGTCATGTCGCAGAAGGAGAGCGCTGAGCGGGATCGGGAGCAGACCGATCCCGCTCGTCGCCACAGGAGACGTAGGAGGCGCCGGGACAACAACTAACCCGGCGCCGCAGAGGCCACGCGGGGCCGCCGTCCCTACCTTGGCGGCCCCCGAGACGTGACGCTACACGCGTCATTCGCCGCGTCGCTAAAGCGGCGGTGCACAAAGAGGCGGTCCTGGCGCGTCCGTTCATCGGTATCCCGGGGCCGTCTCTCAAGTGCACCGATGGTGGCCGACGCGGGGTTTTTAGTCGGTATTTCGGCGCGTAGCTTATGGTAGGGACCCGACCCAGCGGCCGCCCGTCCACATCCACGGGCGGCACAACATCTCGCTGGGCTCGGAAGGCGCCGATGAGTCCGACACACCCTCGCCCCTTCGGGGGTGGGATGGTCCGTAAATGGATTTTCCCCGCGAGAAAAAAAAAAAAAAAAAAAAAAAAAAAAAAAAAAAAAAAAAGGTTAGGTTGGCGGGTACTCTGCCTTGGGAGCTGGACGCACAGGCCCTCTCGTCAGTATTTTTCTGGCGGGAGGAGGCGTTCAGACTCGGGCAGAGGCCGGCCCTCCGAGAGGTCGAGGCCATGAAGGCCTCCCTCCGCAGGGCCGCCGTGGAGGAGTGGCGTTCCAGGCTGGAGAACCCGAGTGCGGGCGTGAGGACCGTCGCGGCAGTGCGACCTGTCCTCGAACAGTGGATGGACAGGCGCCACGGCGCGCCGACATACCGGCTGACGCAGGTGCTCACCGGGCATGGTTGCTTCGGTGAGTACCTGTGGCGCGTAGCCGGAGCGGAGGAGTCCGCCGTGTGCCACCACTGTGGCAACTGCCGTGAGGACACGGCCCAGCACACGCTGGAGGAGTGCCCAGCCTGGGACGATGAGCGCAGCGCTCTCGAATCGGTCGTAGGAAGGGACCTCTCGCTGCCGGCCGTGGTCGCCAGCATGGTCGGCAGTCGGAGGTCATGGCGAGCCATGCTCTCCTTCTGCGAATGCGTCATTTCGCAGAAGGAGAGCGCCGAGCGGGATCGGGAGCAGACCGATCCCGCTCGTCTCCAAAGGAGACGAAGGAGGCGCCGGGACGTCACCTAACCCGGCGCCGGAGAGGCCACGTGGGGCCGCCGTCCCTACCCTGGCGGCCCCCGAGACGTGACGCAACACGCGTCCCATGCCGCGTCGCAATGCGGCAGTGCACATAGAGGCGGTCCCGGCGCAATCCATACACGGTATCCCGGGGCCGTCTCTGAGGGTGCACCGATGGTGGCCAACGCGGGGTTTTTAGTCGGTATTCCGGCGCATGATCTACGGTAGGGACCCGACCCAGCGGTCGCTCTGCAATCTCGCTGGGTCGGAAGGCGCCGGTGAGTCCGACACACCCCCGCCCCTCCGGGGGTGGGATGGTCCGTAAAAGGATTTTCCCCGCGAAAAAAAAAAAAAAAAAAAAAAAAAAAAAAAAACAATTTCCCTATTTAGTTTTTTTTTTTTGTTGTACTTTTTGTTTTCATGCTTTTTTGACCTTCGACTCGTCCAGCAGATCGGGAATACCCTCAGCGCAGGCGTTGTTATCTATATATTCACTATATAGTTTCCCATTGGTGTTTATGTTTGGGACTGTTCCGTCGATGAGTGCCCGCAGGCATTGCTCTATACACCTAGTGAGGACTTCTCTCATCTCGTCAATCCCCGCGCTGCCTTGCCTCTTAGTCTCAACGCATACGGTCCCCGTTTGGAATTCGTGGGATCCCAGTTTTCCAACCATCTGGGTCTGATCTGGGACTCTGGGATCGACTTTAGCAGTACGCGACTGTTGATCTCGCCAGAGTTTCCCACTTCTTCCTCACGGGGCACTCCACGCTGAATGCGTTGTGGTCGGTTCCGCTTAGTTTCGCCCGGATGCAATTGCAGCACGTTGGCGGTACTTGCGCCACCCAGTCAGGGCAATCTGACCTGTGGTGAGGCCCGCCGCAGTGACTACATGCATCCGTTTGATCCTGGCAGAACCTTTTCCCATGTCCAAAGCCAAGGCAGCGCGAGCACTGCACCAGGGGAGATTGGTCCTCTACTCGGACCCGTTGTATATCTATATGTACAGACGCTGCCTCTATCAATGTCCTCCACACTGTCGTTGGCACCTGCAGGACCACATGGCAGACATGTGGATTCCTAGTCCTCCTGCGGTATTTGACAGTTATCTCGGTCTCACAATCACTCAAGTTTCCAAGCAGGTGTTCATTTTGGGATTTGAGGGCTTTAATAATGTCTTCGTCAGAGTTGATGCTGAGGACATATTTTAGTATGATCAACGGCTGTTTGTTTCTTACGTCTTCCATATTCAGTTCTCCTTCCGCTTTCCTTATCTTTTCCTTTATCTTTCCTAATTCTTCCTTCGTCCTGCATCCGATTATTACTTTTCTATCCTTTGCCTTCCGTATACTGTCTACTTTTAGGCCTTCCTCTTTTGCATTAATTCTTTTTCTTATTTTTTCAAATACCTCTTCACCTGAGTCTGTCTGATCCACCGAAGTCACTACGATTGAGTGCATTGTTGTTGTGGGCTCTCTAAGTTTAATTTTCGGTGGTGCGGCCAGCACATTTGCATAACTTCCTTTATTTAACCACTCTTCCCTATGCTTTTTCATTTCTTCATTTAATTTCATCATTTCTTCTTTGTTTTCATTTAGTAGTTTAGCATGCTCTTCAAGTTTCTTAACAATATCATTTTGCCCTGTCGAATTCGTCCCTGTTTCCCTTTGTTCGTTTGCAGATTTTACTCTCCCTTGTTTCTCACAGTGCATGTCCTTTCCGATTCCTTCTCTGTAAGCTCTGTCTTCTTCCGCATCTCTAACCAGTTTGTATAATCTATCCGCGGCCTCTATAACTTCATTTTTAATCTCTGTCTTGAGATTTCGACTGTTATTTATCTGAAGTCTAAGTTTGATGAGACAGGCTTTTGCTTCGGATGTTCTATTTAAGTATTCCGAGTCCCTTTTGGGGGACTTGTCTAACGAGCTTGCAGTTGTTGTCGTTTTCTTGGCTATAGCTTTATTTTCCGTTGGGTTCAAACGGGGCCTCTGCCTCGCAGACCCGGCGCCGCCAGTTTCTTCAACTCGTTCGAGTTGGGATTCTATGCTGCGCCGCGCCTGCGCGACAGAGGTACCGGTAGCCCCTTTCGGGCTATTGTTATCGGGAGTTTTAATTGTTTTTGTCGGCTTACTGCCAACGTCCTTTGCGGGAGTTCTATATCCGCAGCCGAACATTTTTCTATAGTGGGAGTAGTTTATTGTCAAGGGGATGCGTCAATATAGTCGAAGGTGAATTCTTTACAGGTGTAAAAGGCCTGTAAAAGTCAATATGTGTATGTATATTTAAAAGGAAATATTTTCTTATTTCAGATGGTATGAGAGCAGCGCAGCCGCTACACAGTCAGGTAAGTAGAACAACAATTTTATGTGAAAATGTTTTTAAATATACTAATATAATGGAAAATAGGGTAAATTTTTGATGGTCTATTAATTTCAGTGATCTAACTAATGATACAATAAGTGAAGAAAATTTTAAATGCAAAATTAAATTTTTCGAGCAAAAAATTTCGAGGGGGGCCAAAAAATTGAAAATTACTGTTATTAATTACAAATAACAACTCAAATGTACACTAAAACTATCAAACGCGGCGCCCTCTATGCGCTTTCACTCAAAGACAAACCACAAATAGAAAGAAATGTAAATTAATAACTAAAAGTTAACTTCGAATTTTTCGCTGCTGCACAGCTTAGGTGGATTTTCATACATTCGATTCAATAATGAACGATTATGACCGATTTTGCAGTTTTCGTGCGTCCAGACCCCACGTGCGTGGTATCCACGTGTCGGGCTCGATGTGACGCGTGTAATGGTGCAACAATCGGAAACAGCCGGGAGCAAAAAATTTCGAGGGGGGCCAAAAAATTGAAAATTACTGTTATTAATTACAAATAACAACTCAAATGTACACTAAAACTATCAAACGCGGCGCCCTCTATGCGCTTTCACTCAAAGACAAACCACAAATAGAAAGAAATGTAAATTAATAACTAAAAGTTAACTTCGGTTAGGTTAGGTTAGGTTAGGTTAGGTTAGGTTAGGTAAGGTTAAATTAGGTTAGGTTAGGTTAGGTTAGGTTAGGTTAGGTTAGGTTAGGTTAGGTTAGGTTAGGTTAGGTTAGGTTAGGTTAGGTTAGGTTAGGTTAGGTTAGGTTAGGTTAGGTTAGGTTAGGTTAGGTTAGGTTAGGTTAGGTTAGGTTAGGTTAGGTTTTTTTTTTTTTTTTTTTTTATTTTTTTTTATATTCTCCCCTGAAACTTGACAGGGTCTTTGTTTACATTTAATTACGTGGACAAGTCTTTCATCTGATATTATTTGTTATTATTTTCTTACATATTTTGTTTTCCAGTTGTTCACATATTTATATATTTTGGTTTCATCTTTATATTCTTTTATTGTTTATTATTACTATTATTGTTTTTTATTTTATTTTCTTTTTTATTATTTCTTTTGTTATTATTATTATATATATATATATATATTTTTTTTTTTGTAAAATAATATCAGTTACATTCTCTGTGACTTGTCCTTGCCCTTAATATTAATTTTACAAAACAACTTAAACTTAAACTTAAACTATAACATATACAGTTGATTACATTTTGACATATATAACATATACAGTTGATAATATTATATTTATTATTATTATATTACATTATTTTAATTATTATTGTATTACATTATTTTTATTATTATTTTATTACATTATATTTATTATTATTATATTACATTATAGTAATTATTATTGTATTACATTATTTTTATTATTATTTTATTACATTATATTTATTATTATTATATTACATTATTTTAATTATTATTGTATTACATTATTTTTATTATTATTTTATTACATTATATTTATTATTATTATATTACATTATAGTAATTATTATTGTATTACATTATTTTTATTATTATTTTATTACATTATATTTATTATTATTATATTATATACCTATTATATTTATTATTGTTGTATTATATTAAGTGTGATTTCCCGGGTCAGTTCACTATAACACTTACAATTCCCACTTTGCCGTGCTCCCATTTTCCCGGCATACTGTTTTTATAACTTTTTTGCAAAATGTGATGAAGGCTTTCCTTGTGTCCTGGTTTGCCAGCAAACCCGATAATGCTGACAGATTTAGGTCGCGGTCGGACTCACACTCCAGCCGGTATCGCAGCGCGCAGAAACGTGGGCAGTCCAGGAGGACGTGGGTCACATCCTCCACAATTCCGGGCCCACAAGTACACCATGGTGTGTCTCGAAGCCCGAATCTGTGGAGGTACTCCCCAAATCCCCCGTGCCCCGTCAGCGCTTGCGTCATGAGGGCCGATTGCTGAATTTTCTTCGCATACTCGTGTGCGGAGGCCGCATCAGGAAGGAAGTTTGCCAGGTGTTTGCTCATTGTGAGCGCTGCGTATTCTTGGCTCCACTTTTCGACGCTCTCCCTCCTGATTGCACCCTTCGCACACGATATCGATATTTGGTCGTAGTCGGGGGCCGTCTTCCTGCCTAGCGCCGCCTTCTTGGCTAGCACATCGGCACGTTCGTTTCCGACTGTGCCGACGTGGGCCCGGAGCCAGTACAGGCGCACATCCACACCCACGGCAGCCAATTCTCTTATGATTCGCTGTATCCTGAAAGCGACGGAGTTGGTGGTGTTCACTTGTTTTAGCAGGTCCAAAGAGGACCTGCTATCACTAAGGATGTTTATTGTATGCTCGTTTAGTTCCCAACCCAACTCCGTCGCCTTCAGGAGGGCGAACATTTCGGCCTGGAACACGGTGCAGAAGGATTCCAATTTGAAGGACTTTGTCCTGACCTCTGCACCGCCCTTCCAGACCGAAAGCGCAGCTCCGACTTTTCCTTCGATTTTGCTGCCGTCGGTGTAGATGCACGCTCCAGACGCCCCCAACTCAGCAACTTCGGCTCCCGCGCATCGATCCATGCTGGTGTATGAGACCGGCCGCCACTCAGCGGGGTGCGGCATCTCGGCAGGCGACACCCTGCCCTCCATACACCTGCCCGGAAATTCAGCGAGAGACCCACCATGCTTCGCCTCGCGCAGGGCCATGATTTCGCGGACCCGGTAGTCTATCGGCAGCAGACCCGCGACAGCAATGGAGGCCACATGAGAGACCGTCCGGTATGCCCGTATTATTTTTTTGGCGAACCTACCTTGGGTTGCTCTCATGAGCTTTTCCACGTGTCGCAACTCTACCGCCGATCCCCAGGCGCTCGCCGCGTACAGCATTATGGGTTCAATGACTGCTCTGTAGATTGTGCGGACGATCTCCGGGTTCAGACCCCACGTGACCTTAGCCGTGCGTTCGAGTTTTTTGAATATTTCTGCGGCTTTCCTGCATGTCTCCTTCACGTGGGGTCCAAAGCCCAGGCGGTCGTCCAGCACAACCCCGAGCAGCCTGAACCCTTTGACCATCTCGATCTGGTGCCCGGCCATGCGCACGACTGGGGTCCTTATCTTGAGTCTTTTTGTGACCATCATGGCGTTGGTTTTTTCCGCCGAAAATTTGAGTTTGTTTTTGAGACCCCAGTCGTGCACGTGGGCGAGCACCCGATTGGCGGTTTCCTGAGCCTTCCCGACATCTACGTCTGAAATGGCCAGGACTATGTCATCGGCGAACGCCTGGCAGTAGACCCCGAGTCCCCAGACCTCCCTTATCAGGGGGTCCAGCACGAGGTTCCACATAGTGGGACCCGCTATTGAGCCTTGCACGCAACCTCTTGTGGTGGGTTTTTCATAGACCGCCCCCGCATACAGGATCTCCACTGTCCTGTCCCGCAGGTAGGAGCGTACCAAACCATACAAATTTCGCGGGCATCCCCTCCCAACCATGCCCAGCTTTATGGCTGGCCACCAGGCGTTATCGAAGGCGCCCTCTATGTCAAGGGATATTACGATTGTAATTTTCTTCTTTTTATTTTCCTTTTTCAAATGGGCCACAAGATCATAGAGGGCGTCCTCGGTCCCGCGCTGGGGCATAAAACCATATTGCATATGGTGCATGGTTGGCAGGAGATGCCAGCGGAGCCTGCCCACCAGCATCTTTTCCAATATTTTACCCAATATGGAGAGTAGTCCTATCGGCCTGTAGGAGCGTGGGTGGGCAGTGTCTTTTTTGTTTGGTTTGGGCAAGACACAGACAGCAGCACGTTTCCATGGAGCGGGAAAGCACGATAGACGGAGTGCTGCGTTTGCGAGGGCTAAAAAGCAACCCTCGTCGGCACCGATTGCCTTTGCGCATACGTCGGCTGGAAGATGGTCCGGTCCCGGGGCTTTCTTAGGCGAGAAAGTGGACGCCACCCAAGCCAGCTCGGCTGCCGTGAAGCTTGGGTCGTCTGGTCCGCATTGTTCCAGAACGTCCCTCGCCTCGACCGACGATCTGACCGCCCTATGGTCCGGGGAGTCGTTTTGCGGATCGTCGTCCGGAAACAATTGTTCCGCCAGCAGACGAGCCGACTCGGATGGCGTACATGTCTGGCCATCTCCAGCTCGTAAAAGGCAATCGGGTTTGCGTCTCTCTGTTGTACGCAGGACCCGGTAGACTCCGTCCCACATGCTCTCCCTCTCCGCGGTCGTGCAGAATTCCTTCCAGCTGGCGGTTTGGGCGGCCGTGGCCGCCAGTTTGTAATCCTGCAAAGCCTTCAGGTATTGCAGGACCACGTGTTGCTTACGTCTCGGGGCCGCGCACCGGACCCGTCTCCTCTTGGTGTTAACGTCTTTCTTTTTTGCTTGTAGTTCTGCGTTCCACCAAGGGGGATCCGGCCGAGAACGCGGCGCCGAGAGCAGCGGCAATGTAGAGTCGCAGGCCGCCGTCACCGCCGCTGTGTAGGCCGCCGCTGCGTCCTCTACGCCCCCCCGCGTCTGGAGGGCGTCCATGAACTCCACATTGAGGTCGCGCGATCTCAACTCTTCGGACAGGGTGTTTTGGAAGGCTTCCCAGTCGGCGTTCTTCGTGCGGTACTTACGGGTTCTGGATCGCGGAGGAGCAGGCAGTGTCCGCGCTGAGAGGCGAGTGACGAGCGTTTTATGCTGTGCTGACGTTATTGAGGGGTCAATGAGCCAGTCCGTGACGCGCGGGAGCAGAGCCGAGCCACATGCAGTCACATCTACATGACTGCAGCACGCTCGGCCCTGCCTCCACGCCTCAAAGGTTGGCTCATCTCCCTCATTTAGGACTGTTAGACCATGGCGGTCGAAACAGTCCGCCAGCAATTCGCCACGCTCGTCATCGCGATCACTTCCCCACCACTGGTTCCACGCATTGAAGTCACCTCCGATCACCAGCCGCCCGGACCCAATCTTGGACATGGCCACTTCAAGCTCGCTGAGCTGCGATCTAAAAGTGGCCAGGGTGTAAGTGTCACTCTCGGGCGGGAAGTACGCGGAGATGACTCCAATCGGTCCCTCGTCGGTGTCGAGGATCGCGCAGGCCATGGTTTCCGACTGCAGTGCAGGATCCAACGTTAGGCGCAGTGCATCATTTAGCACGACGATGGCGGCTTTGTTGGGCCCGAATCGCACAGTCGGGTGTGCTTGCACTACCCGGCCACGCGCCAACGCAGCCAGCTCGCCTCTTGCACCAACGTACGGCTCCTGCACCAGGATGACGGCCGCACCCAGGCGCACTCCTGCGCTCATAACTTCTGCAGTCGCTAATCTGGCACGGTCCAGATTCGCCTGCATGACTATGAGTTCCCGACAGCTGTCCGCGGCGCCTTCAGCAGTACGTCACTCGCGATCTCGCTATGGCGTCCCACTTCTGGCGCACCGGGCAGCTGTCGGAAAATGCAGTATGGTCGTCCGCCTGGTCGCGGCCGCCCTCCCGTTTACAATTGGTGCACCTTGGCCTCTCACCCCTAGCACGGGCCGGACAGTCACCCGCATGTGCTTCGCTGCAGAAGGAACAAATCCTTTCCGCGGCTTTGCAAAACTTGCGGGTGTGCCCGTATCCCAGG
Organism: Theretra japonica; assembly: GCA_033459515.1. Taxonomy (NCBI): domain Eukaryota; kingdom Metazoa; phylum Arthropoda; class Insecta; order Lepidoptera; family Sphingidae; genus Theretra; species Theretra japonica. The sequence continues at coordinate 154,766 of JAPMUD010000032.1, forward strand.
CACTGCGAACATTGGACCAGTGGGGATCTATCCCTCACTGGCCTTCGCTGGAGCCCCACGTAGATTTGCCCGGCGCTGGTAAGCCTTTTCCAGAGTCCTGGGGATACCTCCAGGACTACATGGTTTTCCAGCGGGTTTCTCGCCTTCCTGCGAAAGAGGACTTTCGCAGTTTCCTCCGACTTGTTGAGTCCCTGCATGATGTGGGTGTTTTGCATCCACAGAGACTCAACAATGTCTTCATTGGAATTTAAGGCGAGAACATCCGCTATCTCTACGAGGGGCTTCTTGTTCTGTGCCTGGGTCACTGTGAGGTCCCGCTTCCTTAAGGCCTCCGCTACCCTCTCCGCTTCGCTCCTCGCTGAGAGGCCCAGCACCACCTTGCCGTCCCGCACCCTCCTGCACCTCTCCACCCGCAGACCCTCCGCCCGGGGGTCCAAACCCGCCTGGATGCTTTTTATGACATCGTCAGACGTGGCATTTGGATCCCCGGAGGAGACGATCAGCGCGTGGGAAGGCGCGGAAGGGCCGATCTTGGCGGCAGGGGGTGGCGCCGCGCTCACCTCAGCGTAGGTGCGCCGAACCCGTGTATTTTCCGCCAGTTCTTCCCGGAGGTCCGCCAGCGCAGCCAACAGCTGTTTGTCTTCTGCCCGGTTCACGGATGGTGTGGCAGCCAACTCCTCCCTTATGTTCCGGAATTCTCCCCGGATGATTTCAGGGAGGGATGTTGGTTGTCTCTTTAGGATGAGCGAGCGCGTCTCGTCCAAAGATGACACCACATCGTGTGCCACCATCAGGCGAGCCGCACTCACCTCCCTCTGTAGACCTTCCAACTTGGCTGCGACCTCCTTTGTGGCGGTTCCGAGATCCCCCGCCAGTTTTTCAACTGCTCGGGAGTGTCTTTTCGCCGCCACTTCCATGTCCCGGGCCGCGGAGGTTCTGGCAACGCTCGCCTCCCACTGCAGCCTACTACGGGACTCTGCTAATTTTAAAATGAGTTCGTAGAGCAGGTGGAGGCGATCGACGACCATCTCCCGGACCTCCTTCTTGAGGTTGCCCGCCGCCTTCGACTCCAGGGCTTCTTTCGCCTCCAACATGGCCTTATTGGCCCTCTGAGCCGAATCGGCGAGCATTCCCCCAAGACTTGGTCGTTCGCCGGTGGCAGCGCCCACAGACCCCACGAGATCACTACCGCCCACCGAGAGACACTCCTCGCCTCCGTCAGCTTCGGTTTCTGCTGGCGCCCTCGACGGCGAGGCAGACGAGGCCACGCTCTGTGCTCCCCTCAGCTCATCAGCGAGTGAGAGCCTACGGGCGCTCATAGTACCGCTGGCCTGCACCGAGGTGAACCCCTCCTCCTCATCCGGGCGCAGGCCTGGCGCCTCGACCACTATCGTAGGCGCCTGCACCGGGTTTGCCGTCTCGCGGCCTGACCGCAGTGACCGGGACGATTTTGGGGCGGCTGTACCTTTGATGTTCGGCCTCCCAGTGGAAGACATGTTTTATGGTGTTGGTCAGGGGAGTTTGAAAAATTATATTGTTATTTTTTTTTATTTATTGATAATTTGGTGATGTCATTTAATACAGTCAGTTATTATTTAAATATGTCAATAATTTAATGGGACAATAGTCAATACAATTAAAATGAAATCAAAAGGATAATTAATTTATTACATGGGACAATAGTCAATACACAATTAGGAAATAATCTAGAAAATTAATTAAGTAATGAGACAATAGTCAATACAATTAAATGAATCAAAAAGGATAAATAATTAATTACATGGGACAAAAGTCAATACGCAATTAGGAAATAATCTAGAATTTAATTAAGTAATGGGACAATAGTTAATACAAAATAGAAAATAAATAAGAAAATTAATAAATTACATGGGACAATAGTCGATACACAATGGAATAATAGAGATGACGATTAATAATAATAATGATAAACTTATTTGCTAATTACAATCTAGTTTGGCCAACTTTATCACAGAAATTTTAATTTGTAATGTTCTTTTTTTTTAATTTTTTATTTACAGGTGGAGCCCAGGGATCGTATTTTTTACCATGACTTACAGCCTAAAAAATATTTTTTCAAAATTTTAATTTTTAATTATCTTTTTTCCAGGTGATGTAGGCGTTCAAGATTCGGTTCTCCTAGTCAGGTAAGTCAAATTTGGGTCAAAGATTAATTTTATAAAAAGTCGTTTTTTCGACCCAAATTTTCTCCGTTCCTGGAGGGGGAGGTGCAGATGACAACAGTAGTTTGTATAAAGGACCGCCCAGACTACCTGGCCCCACTATCCTTTTTCGTGAGCTCCTGAATTCTGAGGAGTTGGGAGTCGTCCTGCCGTCCGATACGTTCAGATCAGTTTGAATTTTAGGTCGGAAGACAGGGCAGGTCCTACCGAATACAAAGGGGCTTTGCCCAGCATGCCCAACTAACAACCCCAGCGAGATATCCCAGAAAAACCGAAAAAATCTCGAGCTGGAGTGATTTTGGATGATGGTCCTGGTTATTTGCCCCAAAGATCGCTTCACACAGAGTGAACCGATTTGGCGTTATTTTCGCTCCAGCTCCTCTAGTTTTCCTGGAATCTGGAAAACCAACTTATCCGCGAATGGCGATTTCGCCCCTTTTTACAGGAAAATCCACCATAAATCGGGGTTTGATGTTAAAAATCCGAAACTTTGTATATCCGGTCTTTGATAGCCGAAGGACCTGTGGGGATTAAAATCGGGGTGGGTCCCGGACCAAAGTTTCTAGATATCCACCCCTAAAAAATTTTATTTTTAAAATTAACCGCAAATGGGTTGGTTTTCCAGGTTCCAGTGGTCCTATCTGAAAAATTCTTTCGGGGGTGAAAAGGGGAGATCCCGTTTGACCGGGACACGTTGCCTCCAGCCCTGGGGCTGGTCTCCTTGAGGAGGGTGTTTTCTTCGTCCGGGTGGGGATGATATGTATCTTCCCTATCCAGAGTCCGATTGGGAAGTTTAAGGTGTCCTCTGATTAGGAAATTCCTGGGGCTTCGAATGGCACCCCCGGGAAGATCTCAGGATGAACCCCTCCGAAATTGCAACCCGAAAACGGAAATAATTTGTTGCGGAGGACGCTATTAATTTTTAACTTGTATTAAAACTTTTTTATTTTCGGTTATTTCCGGAAAAATCTCTATGGGGCCTGTTGCCAACTAAATTTACTGTATGAATTAGATTTTTAAAGTAAGTGTTACAGATCGTTTTGATTTTTTACAGATAATTGAAATTAAGTGACGTTTTTTGTAATTTTAAACTAACAATATATGGGTAGACTTAACTTATTTCTTCTAAATTTCTTCGCTGCGATGGTTGAGATGTCCCTCCAGAGATTCCCTGGTGGTCAGGAATCGGCTTGGTCCAGGTTTTCAGATTTTCAACCACGTGCTCGCAAGTTGGTTTTTCAATTTCCTCTGGAACTATTGGCTCAAAAAATCCAGGTTTTGGGTCGAGTAAAGATGTCGCAGTTGCACAGCTATTGGCACTAAAAAATTTCTAGGTCACCGATCGCTTTTTGGCAGCGTTCACTCGCAAAGTTAAAACCACGTGTTTTGGAGGTTATGTTTCCGTAAAAAGTGGAATAACTCCGCTGTTTTTGGGAATTTTCCCATGCGGTTTTCACTGTTCGGTTGTCCTCACAAAAACACGTCTTTTCACAAACTTTCACTGAAATCGGTTCACTTTGACTATTTTTCCGGGTTTTTTCGGTTCGGAGCGCTCTAAAAACGTGGCGCTTTCGCTGCCGGGTGCGTTGCGACTGGTTAGGTTAGGTTAGGTTAGGTTAGGTTAGGTTAGGTTAGGTTAGGTTAGGTTAGGTTAGGTTAGGTTAGGTTAGGTTAGGTTAGGTTAGGTTAGGTTAGGTTAGGTTAGGTTAGGTTAGGTTAGGTTAGGTTAGGTTAGGTTAGGTTAGGTTAGGTTAGGTTAGGTTAGGTTAGGTTAGGTTAGGTTAGGTTAGGTTAGGTTAGGTTAGGTTAGGTTAGGTTAGGTTAGGTTAGGTTAGGTTAGGTTAGGTTAGGTTAGGTTAGGTTAGGTTAGGTTAGGTTAGGTTAGGTTAGGTTAGGTTAGGTTAGGTTAGGTTAGGTTAGGTTAGGTTAGGTTAGGTTAGGTTAGGTTAGGTTAGGTTAGGTTAGGTTAGGTTAGGTTAGGTTAGGTTAGGTTAGGTTAGGTTAGGTTAGGTTAGGTTAGGTTAGGTTAGGTTAGGTTAGGTTAGGTTAGGTTAGGTTAGGTTAGGTTAGGTTAGGTTAGGTTAGGTTAGGTTAGGTTAGGTTAGGTTAGGTTAGGTTAGGTTAGGTTAGGTTAGGTTAGGTTAGGTTAGGTTAGGTTAGGTTAGGTTAGGTTAGGTTAGGTTAGGTTAGGTTAGGTTAGGTTAGGTTAGGTTAGGTTAGGTTAGGTTAGGTTAGGTTAGGTTAGGTTAGGTTAGGTTAGGTTAGGTTAGGTTAGGTTAGGTTAGGTTAGGTTAGGTTAGGTTAGGTTAGGTTAGGTTAGGTTAGGTTAGGTTAGGTTAGGTTAGGTTAGGTTAGGTTAGGTTAGGTTAGGTTAGGTTAGGTTAGGTTAGGTTAGGTTAGGTTAGGTTAGGTTAGGTTAGGTTAGGTTAGGTTAGGTTAGGTTAGGTTAGGTTAGGTTAGGTTAGGTTAGGTTAGGTTAGGTTAGGTTAGGTTAGGTTAGGTTAGGTTAGGTTAGGTTAGGTTAGGTTAGGTTAGGTTAGGTTAGGTTAGGTTAGGTTAGGTTAGGTTAGGTTAGGTTAGGTTAGGTTAGGTTAGGTTAGGTTAGGTTAGGTTAGGTTAGGTTAGGTTAGGTTAGGTTAGGTTAGGTTAGGTTAGGTTAGGTTAGGTTAGGTTAGGTTAGGTTAGGTTAGGTTAGGTTAGGTTAGGTTAGGTTAGGTTAGGTTAGGTTAGGTTAGGTTAGGTTAGGTTAGGTTAGGTTAGGTTAGGTTAGGTTAGGTTAGGTTAGGTTAGGTTAGGTTAGGTTAGGTTAGGTTAGGTTAGGTTAGGTTAGGTTAGGTTAGGTTAGGTTAGGTTAGGTTAGGTTAGGTTAGGTTAGGTTAGGTTAGGTTAGGTTAGGTTAGGTTAGGTTAGGTTAGGTTAGGTTAGGTTAGGTTAGGTTAGGTTAGGTTAGGTTAGGTTAGGTTAGGTTAGGTTAGGTTAGGTTAGGTTAGGTTAGGTTAGGTTAGGTTAGGTTAGGTTAGGTTAGGTTAGGTTAGGTTAGGTTAGGTTAGGTTAGGTTAGGTTAGGTTAGGTTAGGTTAGGTTAGGTTAGGTTAGGTTAGGTTAGGTTAGGTTAGGTTAGGTTAGGTTAGGTTAGGTTAGGTTAGGTTAGGTTAGGTTAGGTTAGGTTAGGTTAGGTTAGGTTAGGTTAGGTTAGGTTAGGTTAGGTTAGGTTAGGTTAGGTTAGGTTAGGTTAGGTTAGGTTAGGTTAGGTTAGGTTAGGTTAGGTTAGGTTAGGTTAGGTTAGGTTAGGTTAGGTTAGGTTAGGTTAGGTTAGGTTAGGTTAGGTTAGGTTAGGTTAGGTTAGGTTAGGTTAGGTTAGGTTAGGTTAGGTTAGGTTAGGTTAGGTTAGGTTAGGTTAGGTTAGGTTAGGTTAGGTTAGGTTAGGTTAGGTTAGGTTAGGTTAGGTTAGGTTAGGTTAGGTTAGGTTAGGTTAGGTTAGGTTAGGTTAGGTTAGGTTAGGTTAGGTTAGGTTAGGTTAGGTTAGGTTAGGTTAGGTTAGGTTAGGTTAGGTTAGGTTAGGTTAGGTTAGGTTAGGTTAGGTTAGGTTAGGTTAGGTTAGGTTAGGTTAGGTTAGGTTAGGTTAGGTTAGGTTAGGTTAGGTTAGGTTAGGTTAGGTTAGGTTAGGTTAGGTTAGGTTAGGTTAGGTTAGGTTAGGTTAGGTTAGGTTAGGTTAGGTTAGGTTAGGTTAGGTTAGGTTAGGTTAGGTTAGGTTAGGTTAGGTTAGGTTAGGTTAGGTTAGGTTAGGTTAGGTTAGGTTAGGTTAGGTTAGGTTAGGTTAGGTTAGGTTAGGTTAGGTTAGGTTAGGTTAGGTTAGGTTAGGTTAGGTTAGGTTAGGTTAGGTTAGGTTAGGTTAGGTTAGGTTAGGTTAGGTTAGGTTAGGTTAGGTTAGGTTAGGTTAGGTTAGGTTAGGTTAGGTTAGGTTAGGTTAGGTTAGGTTAGGTTAGGTTAGGTTAGGTTAGGTTAGGTTAGGTTAGGTTAGGTTAGGTTAGGTTAGGTTAGGTTAGGTTAGGTTAGGTTAGGTTAGGTTAGGTTAGGTTAGGTTAGGTTAGGTTAGGTTAGGTTAGGTTAGGTTAGGTTAGGTTAGGTTAGGTTAGGTTAGGTTAGGTTAGGTTAGGTTAGGTTAGGTTAGGTTAGGTTAGGTTAGGTTAGGTTAGGTTAGGTTAGGTTAGGTTAGGTTAGGTTAGGTTAGGTTAGGTTAGGTTAGGTTAGGTTAGGTTAGGTTAGGTTAGGTTAGGTTAGGTTAGGTTAGGTTAGGTTAGGTTAGGTTAGGTTAGGTTAGGTTAGGTTAGGTTAGGTTAGGTTAGGTTAGGTTAGGTTAGGTTAGGTTAGGTTAGGTTAGGTTAGGTTAGGTTAGGTTAGGTTAGGTTAGGTTAGGTTAGGTTAGGTTAGGTTAGGTTAGGTTAGGTTAGGTTAGGTTAGGTTAGGTTAGGTTAGGTTAGGTTAGGTTAGGTTAGGTTAGGTTAGGTTAGGTTAGGTTAGGTTAGGTTAGGTTAGGTTAGGTTAGGTTAGGTTAGGTTAGGTTAGGTTAGGTTAGGTTAGGTTAGGTTAGGTTAGGTTAGGTTAGGTTAGGTTAGGTTAGGTTAGGTTAGGTTAGGTTAGGTTAGGTTAGGTTAGGTTAGGTTAGGTTAGGTTAGGTTAGGTTAGGTTAGGTTAGGTTAGGTTAGGTTAGGTTAGGTTAGGTTAGGTTAGGTTAGGTTAGGTTAGGTTAGGTTAGGTTAGGTTAGGTTAGGTTAGGTTAGGTTAGGTTAGGTTAGGTTAGGTTAGGTTAGGTTAGGTTAGGTTAGGTTAGGTTAGGTTAGGTTAGGTTAGGTTAGGTTAGGTTAGGTTAGGTTAGGTTAGGTTAGGTTAGGTTAGGTTAGGTTAGGTTAGGTTAGGTTAGGTTAGGTTAGGTTAGGTTAGGTTAGGTTAGGTTAGGTTAGGTTAGGTTAGGTTAGGTTAGGTTAGGTTAGGTTAGGTTAGGTTAGGTTAGGTTAGGTTAGGTTAGGTTAGGTTAGGTTAGGTTAGGTTAGGTTAGGTTAGGTTAGGTTAGGTTAGGTTAGGTTAGGTTAGGTTAGGTTAGGTTAGGTTAGGTTAGGTTAGGTTAGGTTAGGTTAGGTTAGGTTAGGTTAGGTTAGGTTAGGTTAGGTTAGGTTAGGTTAGGTTAGGTTAGGTTAGGTTAGGTTAGGTTAGGTTAGGTTAGGTTAGGTTAGGTTAGGTTAGGTTAGGTTAGGTTAGGTTAGGTTAGGTTAGGTTAGGTTAGGTTAGGTTAGGTTAGGTTAGGTTAGGTTAGGTTAGGTTAGGTTAGGTTAGGTTAGGTTAGGTTAGGTTAGGTTAGGTTAGGTTAGGTTAGGTTAGGTTAGGTTAGGTTAGGTTAGGTTAGGTTAGGTTAGGTTAGGTTAGGTTAGGTTAGGTTAGGTTAGGTTAGGTTAGGTTAGGTTAGGTTAGGTTAGGTTAGGTTAGGTTAGGTTAGGTTAGGTTAGGTTAGGTTAGGTTAGGTTAGGTTAGGTTAGGTTAGGTTAGGTTAGGTTAGGTTAGGTTAGGTTAGGTTAGGTTAGGTTAGGTTAGGTTAGGTTAGGTTAGGTTAGGTTAGGTTAGGTTAGGTTAGGTTAGGTTAGGTTAGGTTAGGTTAGGTTAGGTTAGGTTAGGTTAGGTTAGGTTAGGTTAGGTTAGGTTAGGTTAGGTTAGGTTAGGTTAGGTTAGGTTAGGTTAGGTTAGGTTAGGTTAGGTTAGGTTAGGTTAGGTTAGGTTAGGTTAGGTTAGGTTAGGTTAGGTTAGGTTAGGTTAGGTTAGGTTAGGTTAGGTTAGGTTAGGTTAGGTTAGGTTAGGTTAGGTTAGGTTAGGTTAGGTTAGGTTAGGTTAGGTTAGGTTAGGTTAGGTTAGGTTAGGTTAGGTTAGGTTAGGTTAGGTTAGGTTAGGTTAGGTTAGGTTAGGTTAGGTTAGGTTAGGTTAGGTTAGGTTAGGTTAGGTTAGGTTAGGTTAGGTTAGGTTAGGTTAGGTTAGGTTAGGTTAGGTTAGGTTAGGTTAGGTTAGGTTAGGTTAGGTTAGGTTAGGTTAGGTTAGGTTAGGTTAGGTTAGGTTAGGTTAGGTTAGGTTAGGTTAGGTTAGGTTAGGTTAGGTTAGGTTAGGTTAGGTTAGGTTAGGTTAGGTTAGGTTAGGTTAGGTTAGGTTAGGTTAGGTTAGGTTAGGTTAGGTTAGGTTAGGTTAGGTTAGGTTAGGTTAGGTTAGGTTAGGTTAGGTTAGGTTAGGTTAGGTTAGGTTAGGTTAGGTTAGGTTAGGTTAGGTTAGGTTAGGTTAGGTTAGGTTAGGTTAGGTTAGGTTAGGTTAGGTTAGGTTAGGTTAGGTTAGGTTAGGTTAGGTTAGGTTAGGTTAGGTTAGGTTAGGTTAGGTTAGGTTAGGTTAGGTTAGGTTAGGTTAGGTTAGGTTAGGTTAGGTTAGGTTAGGTTAGGTTAGGTTAGGTTAGGTTAGGTTAGGTTAGGTTAGGTTAGGTTAGGTTAGGTTAGGTTAGGTTAGGTTAGGTTAGGTTAGGTTAGGTTAGGTTAGGTTAGGTTAGGTTAGGTTAGGTTAGGTTAGGTTAGGTTAGGTTAGGTTAGGTTAGGTTAGGTTAGGTTAGGTTAGGTTAGGTTAGGTTAGGTTAGGTTAGGTTAGGTTAGGTTAGGTTAGGTTAGGTTAGGTTAGGTTAGGTTAGGTTAGGTTAGGTTAGGTTAGGTTAGGTTAGGTTAGGTTAGGTTAGGTTAGGTTAGGTTAGGTTAGGTTAGGTTAGGTTAGGTTAGGTTAGGTTAGGTTAGGTTAGGTTAGGTTAGGTTAGGTTAGGTTAGGTTAGGTTAGGTTAGGTTAGGTTAGGTTAGGTTAGGTTAGGTTAGGTTAGGTTAGGTTAGGTTAGGTTAGGTTAGGTTAGGTTAGGTTAGGTTAGGTTAGGTTAGGTTAGGTTAGGTTAGGTTAGGTTAGGTTAGGTTAGGTTAGGTTAGGTTAGGTTAGGTTAGGTTAGGTTAGGTTAGGTTAGGTTAGGTTAGGTTAGGTTAGGTTAGGTTAGGTTAGGTTAGGTTAGGTTAGGTTAGGTTAGGTTAGGTTAGGTTAGGTTAGGTTAGGTTAGGTTAGGTTAGGTTAGGTTAGGTTAGGTTAGGTTAGGTTAGGTTAGGTTAGGTTAGGTTAGGTTAGGTTAGGTTAGGTTAGGTTAGGTTAGGTTAGGTTAGGTTAGGTTAGGTTAGGTTAGGTTAGGTTAGGTTAGGTTAGGTTAGGTTAGGTTAGGTTAGGTTAGGTTAGGTTAGGTTAGGTTAGGTTAGGTTAGGTTAGGTTAGGTTAGGTTAGGTTAGGTTAGGTTAGGTTAGGTTAGGTTAGGTTAGGTTAGGTTAGGTTAGGTTAGGTTAGGTTAGGTTAGGTTAGGTTAGGTTAGGTTAGGTTAGGTTAGGTTAGGTTAGGTTAGGTTAGGTTAGGTTAGGTTAGGTTAGGTTAGGTTAGGTTAGGTTAGGTTAGGTTAGGTTAGGTTAGGTTAGGTTAGGTTAGGTTAGGTTAGGTTAGGTTAGGTTAGGTTAGGTTAGGTTAGGTTAGGTTAGGTTAGGTTAGGTTAGGTTAGGTTAGGTTAGGTTAGGTTAGGTTAGGTTAGGTTAGGTTAGGTTAGGTTAGGTTAGGTTAGGTTAGGTTAGGTTAGGTTAGGTTAGGTTAGGTTAGGTTAGGTTAGGTTAGGTTAGGTTAGGTTAGGTTAGGTTAGGTTAGGTTAGGTTAGGTTAGGTTAGGTTAGGTTAGGTTAGGTTAGGTTAGGTTAGGTTAGGTTAGGTTAGGTTAGGTTAGGTTAGGTTAGGTTAGGTTAGGTTAGGTTAGGTTAGGTTAGGTTAGGTTAGGTTAGGTTAGGTTAGGTTAGGTTAGGTTAGGTTAGGTTAGGTTAGGTTAGGTTAGGTTAGGTTAGGTTAGGTTAGGTTAGGTTAGGTTAGGTTAGGTTAGGTTAGGTTAGGTTAGGTTAGGTTAGGTTAGGTTAGGTTAGGTTAGGTTAGGTTAGGTTAGGTTAGGTTAGGTTAGGTTAGGTTAGGTTAGGTTAGGTTAGGTTAGGTTAGGTTAGGTTAGGTTAGGTTAGGTTAGGTTAGGTTAGGTTAGGTTAGGTTAGGTTAGGTTAGGTTAGGTTAGGTTAGGTTAGGTTAGGTTAGGTTAGGTTAGGTTAGGTTAGGTTAGGTTAGGTTAGGTTAGGTTAGGTTAGGTTAGGTTAGGTTAGGTTAGGTTAGGTTAGGTTAGGTTAGGTTAGGTTAGGTTAGGTTAGGTTAGGTTAGGTTAGGTTAGGTTAGGTTAGGTTAGGTTAGGTTAGGTTAGGTTAGGTTAGGTTAGGTTAGGTTAGGTTAGGTTAGGTTAGGTTAGGTTAGGTTAGGTTAGGTTAGGTTAGGTTAGGTTAGGTTAGGTTAGGTTAGGTTAGGTTAGGTTAGGTTAGGTTAGGTTAGGTTAGGTTAGGTTAGGTTAGGTTAGGTTAGGTTAGGTTAGGTTAGGTTAGGTTAGGTTAGGTTAGGTTAGGTTAGGTTAGGTTAGGTTAGGTTAGGTTAGGTTAGGTTAGGTTAGGTTAGGTTAGGTTAGGTTAGGTTAGGTTAGGTTAGGTTAGGTTAGGTTAGGTTAGGTTAGGTTAGGTTAGGTTAGGTTAGGTTAGGTTAGGTTAGGTTAGGTTAGGTTAGGTTAGGTTAGGTTAGGTTAGGTTAGGTTAGGTTAGGTTAGGTTAGGTTAGGTTAGGTTAGGTTAGGTTAGGTTAGGTTAGGTTAGGTTAGGTTAGGTTAGGTTAGGTTAGGTTAGGTTAGGTTAGGTTAGGTTAGGTTAGGTTAGGTTAGGTTAGGTTAGGTTAGGTTAGGTTAGGTTAGGTTAGGTTAGGTTAGGTTAGGTTAGGTTAGGTTAGGTTAGGTTAGGTTAGGTTAGGTTAGGTTAGGTTAGGTTAGGTTAGGTTAGGTTAGGTTAGGTTAGGTTAGGTTAGGTTAGGTTAGGTTAGGTTAGGTTAGGTTAGGTTAGGTTAGGTTAGGTTAGGTTAGGTTAGGTTAGGTTAGGTTAGGTTAGGTTAGGTTAGGTTAGGTTAGGTTAGGTTAGGTTAGGTTAGGTTAGGTTAGGTTAGGTTAGGTTAGGTTAGGTTAGGTTAGGTTAGGTTAGGTTAGGTTAGGTTAGGTTAGGTTAGGTTAGGTTAGGTTAGGTTAGGTTAGGTTAGGTTAGGTTAGGTTAGGTTAGGTTAGGTTAGGTTAGGTTAGGTTAGGTTAGGTTAGGTTAGGTTAGGTTAGGTTAGGTTAGGTTAGGTTAGGTTAGGTTAGGTTAGGTTAGGTTAGGTTAGGTTAGGTTAGGTTAGGTTAGGTTAGGTTAGGTTAGGTTAGGTTAGGTTAGGTTAGGTTAGGTTAGGTTAGGTTAGGTTAGGTTAGGTTAGGTTAGGTTAGGTTAGGTTAGGTTAGGTTAGGTTAGGTTAGGTTAGGTTAGGTTAGGTTAGGTTAGGTTAGGTTAGGTTAGGTTAGGTTAGGTTAGGTTAGGTTAGGTTAGGTTAGGTTAGGTTAGGTTAGGTTAGGTTAGGTTAGGTTAGGTTAGGTTAGGTTAGGTTAGGTTAGGTTAGGTTAGGTTAGGTTAGGTTAGGTTAGGTTAGGTTAGGTTAGGTTAGGTTAGGTTAGGTTAGGTTAGGTTAGGTTAGGTTAGGTTAGGTTAGGTTAGGTTAGGTTAGGTTAGGTTAGGTTAGGTTAGGTTAGGTTAGGTTAGGTTAGGTTAGGTTAGGTTAGGTTAGGTTAGGTTAGGTTAGGTTAGGTTAGGTTAGGTTAGGTTAGGTTAGGTTAGGTTAGGTTAGGTTAGGTTAGGTTAGGTTAGGTTAGGTTAGGTTAGGTTAGGTTAGGTTAGGTTAGGTTAGGTTAGGTTAGGTTAGGTTAGGTTAGGTTAGGTTAGGTTAGGTTAGGTTAGGTTAGGTTAGGTTAGGTTAGGTTAGGTTAGGTTAGGTTAGGTTAGGTTAGGTTAGGTTAGGTTAGGTTAGGTTAGGTTAGGTTAGGTTAGGTTAGGTTAGGTTAGGTTAGGTTAGGTTAGGTTAGGTTAGGTTAGGTTAGGTTAGGTTAGGTTAGGTTAGGTTAGGTTAGGTTAGGTTAGGTTAGGTTAGGTTAGGTTAGGTTAGGTTAGGTTAGGTTAGGTTAGGTTAGGTTAGGTTAGGTTAGGTTAGGTTAGGTTAGGTTAGGTTAGGTTAGGTTAGGTTAGGTTAGGTTAGGTTAGGTTAGGTTAGGTTAGGTTAGGTTAGGTTAGGTTAGGTTAGGTTAGGTTAGGTTAGGTTAGGTTAGGTTAGGTTAGGTTAGGTTAGGTTAGGTTAGGTTAGGTTAGGTTAGGTTAGGTTAGGTTAGGTTAGGTTAGGTTAGGTTAGGTTAGGTTAGGTTAGGTTAGGTTAGGTTAGGTTAGGTTAGGTTAGGTTAGGTTAGGTTAGGTTAGGTTAGGTTAGGTTAGGTTAGGTTAGGTTAGGTTAGGTTAGGTTAGGTTAGGTTAGGTTAGGTTAGGTTAGGTTAGGTTAGGTTAGGTTAGGTTAGGTTAGGTTAGGTTAGGTTAGGTTAGGTTAGGTTAGGTTAGGTTAGGTTAGGTTAGGTTAGGTTAGGTTAGGTTAGGTTAGGTTAGGTTAGGTTAGGTTAGGTTAGGTTAGGTTAGGTTAGGTTAGGTTAGGTTAGGTTAGGTTAGGTTAGGTTAGGTTAGGTTAGGTTAGGTTAGGTTAGGTTAGGTTAGGTTAGGTTAGGTTAGGTTAGGTTAGGTTAGGTTAGGTTAGGTTAGGTTAGGTTAGGTTAGGTTAGGTTAGGTTAGGTTAGGTTAGGTTAGGTTAGGTTAGGTTAGGTTAGGTTAGGTTAGGTTAGGTTAGGTTAGGTTAGGTTAGGTTAGGTTAGGTTAGGTTAGGTTAGGTTAGGTTAGGTTAGGTTAGGTTAGGTTAGGTTAGGTTAGGTTAGGTTAGGTTAGGTTAGGTTAGGTTAGGTTAGGTTAGGTTAGGTTAGGTTAGGTTAGGTTAGGTTAGGTTAGGTTAGGTTAGGTTAGGTTAGGTTAGGTTAGGTTAGGTTAGGTTAGGTTAGGTTAGGTTAGGTTAGGTTAGGTTAGGTTAGGTTAGGTTAGGTTAGGTTAGGTTAGGTTAGGTTAGGTTAGGTTAGGTTAGGTTAGGTTAGGTTAGGTTAGGTTAGGTTAGGTTAGGTTAGGTTAGGTTAGGTTAGGTTCAGGTTAGGTTAGGTTAGGTTAGGTTAGGTTAGGTTAGGTTAGGTTAGGTTAGGTTAGGTTAGGTTAGGTTAGGTTAGGTTAGGTTAGGTTAGGTTAGGTTAGGTTAGGTTAGGTTAGGTTAGGTTAGGTTAGGTTAGGTTAGGTTAGGTTAGGTTAGGTTAGGTTAGGTTAGGTTAGGTTAGGTTAGGTTAGGTTAGGTTAGGTTAGGTTAGGTTAGGTTAGGTTAGGTTAGGTTAGGTTAGGTTAGGTTAGGTTAGGTTAGGTTAGGTTAGGTTAGGTTAGGTTAGGTTAGGTTAGGTTAGGTTAGGTTAGGTTAGGTTAGGTTAGGTTAGGTTAGGTTAGGTTAGGTTAGGTTAGGTTAGGTTAGGTTAGGTTAGGTTAGGTTAGGTTAGGTTAGGTTAGGTTAGGTTAGGTTAGGTTAGGTTAGGTTAGGTTAGGTTAGGTTAGGTTAGGTTAGGTTAGGTTAGGTTAGGTTAGGTTAGGTTAGGTTAGGTTAGGTTAGGTTAGGTTAGGTTAGGTTAGGTTAGGTTAGGTTAGGTTAGGTTAGGTTAGGTTAGGTTAGGTTAGGTTAGGTTAGGTTAGGTTAGGTTAGGTTAGGTTAGGTTAGGTTAGGTTAGGTTAGGTTAGGTTAGGTTAGGTTAGGTTAGGTTAGGTTAGGTTAGGTTAGGTTAGGTTAGGTTAGGTTAGGTTAGGTTAGGTTAGGTTAGGTTAGGTTAGGTTAGGTTAGGTTAGGTTAGGTTAGGTTAGGTTAGGTTAGGTTAGGTTAGGTTAGGTTAGGTTAGGTTAGGTTAGGTTAGGTTAGGTTAGGTTAGGTTAGGTTAGGTTAGGTTAGGTTAGGTTAGGTTAGGTTAGGTTAGGTTAGGTTAGGTTAGGTTAGGTTAGGTTAGGTTAGGTTAGGTTAGGTTAGGTTAGGTTAGGTTAGGTTAGGTTAGGTTAGGTTAGGTTAGGTTAGGTTAGGTTAGGTTAGGTTAGGTTAGGTTAGGTTAGGTTAGGTTAGGTTAGGTTAGGTTAGGTTAGGTTAGGTTAGGTTAGGTTAGGTTAGGTTAGGTTAGGTTAGGTTAGGTTAGGTTAGGTTAGGTTAGGTTAGGTTAGGTTAGGTTAGGTTAGGTTAGGTTAGGTTAGGTTAGGTTAGGTTAGGTTAGGTTAGGTTAGGTTAGGTTAGGTTAGGTTAGGTTAGGTTAGGTTAGGTTAGGTTAGGTTAGGTTAGGTTAGGTTAGGTTAGGTTAGGTTAGGTTAGGTTAGGTTAGGTTAGGTTAGGTTAGGTTAGGTTAGGTTAGGTTAGGTTAGGTTAGGTTAGGTTAGGTTAGGTTAGGTTAGGTTAGGTTAGGTTAGGTTAGGTTAGGTTAGGTTAGGTTAGGTTAGGTTAGGTTAGGTTAGGTTAGGTTAGGTTAGGTTAGGTTAGGTTAGGTTAGGTTAGGTTAGGTTAGGTTAGGTTAGGTTAGGTTAGGTTAGGTTAGGTTAGGTTAGGTTAGGTTAGGTTAGGTTAGGTTAGGTTAGGTTAGGTTAGGTTAGGTTAGGTTAGGTTAGGTTAGGTTAGGTTAGGTTAGGTTAGGTTAGGTTAGGTTAGGTTAGGTTAGGTTAGGTTAGGTTAGGTTAGGTTAGGTTAGGTTAGGTTAGGTTAGGTTAGGTTAGGTTAGGTTAGGTTAGGTTAGGTTAGGTTAGGTTAGGTTAGGTTAGGTTAGGTTAGGTTAGGTTAGGTTAGGTTAGGTTAGGTTAGGTTAGGTTAGGTTAGGTTAGGTTAGGTTAGGTTAGGTTAGGTTAGGTTAGGTTAGGTTAGGTTAGGTTAGGTTAGGTTAGGTTAGGTTAGGTTAGGTTAGGTTAGGTTAGGTTAGGTTAGGTTAGGTTAGGTTAGGTTAGGTTAGGTTAGGTTAGGTTAGGTTAGGTTAGGTTAGGTTAGGTTAGGTTAGGTTAGGTTAGGTTAGGTTAGGTTAGGTTAGGTTAGGTTAGGTTAGGTTAGGTTAGGTTAGGTTAGGTTAGGTTAGGTTAGGTTAGGTTAGGTTAGGTTAGGTTAGGTTAGGTTAGGTTAGGTTAGGTTAGGTTAGGTTAGGTTAGGTTAGGTTAGGTTAGGTTAGGTTAGGTTAGGTTAGGTTAGGTTAGGTTAGGTTAGGTTAGGTTAGGTTAGGTTAGGTTAGGTTAGGTTAGGTTAGGTTAGGTTAGGTTAGGTTAGGTTAGGTTAGGTTAGGTTAGGTTAGGTTAGGTTAGGTTAGGTTAGGTTAGGTTAGGTTAGGTTAGGTTAGGTTAGGTTAGGTTAGGTTAGGTTAGGTTAGGTTAGGTTAGGTTAGGTTAGGTTAGGTTAGGTTAGGTTAGGTTAGGTTAGGTTAGGTTAGGTTAGGTTAGGTTAGGTTAGGTTAGGTTAGGTTAGGTTAGGTTAGGTTAGGTTAGGTTAGGTTAGGTTAGGTTAGGTTAGGTTAGGTTAGGTTAGGTTAGGTTAGGTTAGGTTAGGTTAGGTTAGGTTAGGTTAGGTTAGGTTAGGTTAGGTTAGGTTAGGTTAGGTTAGGTTAGGTTAGGTTAGGTTAGGTTAGGTTAGGTTAGGTTAGGTTAGGTTAGGTTAGGTTAGGTTAGGTTAGGTTAGGTTAGGTTAGGTTAGGTTAGGTTAGGTTAGGTTAGGTTAGGTTAGGTTAGGTTAGGTTAGGTTAGGTTAGGTTAGGTTAGGTTAGGTTAGGTTAGGTTAGGTTAGGTTAGGTTAGGTTAGGTTAGGTTAGGTTAGGTTAGGTTAGGTTAGGTTAGGTTAGGTTAGGTTAGGTTAGGTTAGGTTAGGTTAGGTTAGGTTAGGTTAGGTTAGGTTAGGTTAGGTTAGGTTAGGTTAGGTTAGGTTAGGTTAGGTTAGGTTAGGTTAGGTTAGGTTAGGTTAGGTTAGGTTAGGTTAGGTTAGGTTAGGTTAGGTTAGGTTAGGTTAGGTTAGGTTAGGTTAGGTTAGGTTAGGTTAGGTTAGGTTAGGTTAGGTTAGGTTAGGTTAGGTTAGGTTAGGTTAGGTTAGGTTAGGTTAGGTTAGGTTAGGTTAGGTTAGGTTAGGTTAGGTTAGGTTAGGTTAGGTTAGGTTAGGTTAGGTTAGGTTAGGTTAGGTTAGGTTAGGTTAGGTTAGGTTAGGTTAGGTTAGGTTAGGTTAGGTTAGGTTAGGTTAGGTTAGGTTAGGTTAGGTTAGGTTAGGTTAGGTTAGGTTAGGTTAGGTTAGGTTAGGTTAGGTTAGGTTAGGTTAGGTTAGGTTAGGTTAGGTTAGGTTAGGTTAGGTTAGGTTAGGTTAGGTTAGGTTAGGTTAGGTTAGGTTAGGTTAGGTTAGGTTAGGTTAGGTTAGGTTAGGTTAGGTTAGGTTAGGTTAGGTTAGGTTAGGTTAGGTTAGGTTAGGTTAGGTTAGGTTAGGTTAGGTTAGGTTAGGTTAGGTTAGGTTAGGTTAGGTTAGGTTAGGTTAGGTTAGGTTAGGTTAGGTTAGGTTAGGTTAGGTTAGGTTAGGTTAGGTTAGGTTAGGTTAGGTTAGGTTAGGTTAGGTTAGGTTAGGTTAGGTTAGGTTAGGTTAGGTTAGGTTAGGTTAGGTTAGGTTAGGTTAGGTTAGGTTAGGTTAGGTTAGGTTAGGTTAGGTTAGGTTAGGTTAGGTTAGGTTAGGTTAGGTTAGGTTAGGTTAGGTTAGGTTAGGTTAGGTTAGGTTAGGTTAGGTTAGGTTAGGTTAGGTTAGGTTAGGTTAGGTTAGGTTAGGTTAGGTTAGGTTAGGTTAGGTTAGGTTAGGTTAGGTTAGGTTAGGTTAGGTTAGGTTAGGTTAGGTTAGGTTAGGTTAGGTTAGGTTAGGTTAGGTTAGGTTAGGTTAGGTTAGGTTAGGTTAGGTTAGGTTAGGTTAGGTTAGGTTAGGTTAGGTTAGGTTAGGTTAGGTTAGGTTAGGTTAGGTTAGGTTAGGTTAGGTTAGGTTAGGTTAGGTTAGGTTAGGTTAGGTTAGGTTAGGTTAGGTTAGGTTAGGTTAGGTTAGGTTAGGTTAGGTTAGGTTAGGTTAGGTTAGGTTAGGTTAGGTTAGGTTAGGTTAGGTTAGGTTAGGTTAGGTTAGGTTAGGTTAGGTTAGGTTAGGTTAGGTTAGGTTAGGTTAGGTTAGGTTAGGTTAGGTTAGGTTAGGTTAGGTTAGGTTAGGTTAGGTTAGGTTAGGTTAGGTTAGGTTAGGTTAGGTTAGGTTAGGTTAGGTTAGGTTAGGTTAGGTTAGGTTAGGTTAGGTTAGGTTAGGTTAGGTTAGGTTAGGTTAGGTTAGGTTAGGTTAGGTTAGGTTAGGTTAGGTTAGGTTAGGTTAGGTTAGGTTAGGTTAGGTTAGGTTAGGTTAGGTTAGGTTAGGTTAGGTTAGGTTAGGTTAGGTTAGGTTAGGTTAGGTTAGGTTAGGTTAGGTTAGGTTAGGTTAGGTTAGGTTAGGTTAGGTTAGGTTAGGTTAGGTTAGGTTAGGTTAGGTTAGGTTAGGTTAGGTTAGGTTAGGTTAGGTTAGGTTAGGTTAGGTTAGGTTAGGTTAGGTTAGGTTAGGTTAGGTTAGGTTAGGTTAGGTTAGGTTAGGTTAGGTTAGGTTAGGTTAGGTTAGGTTAGGTTAGGTTAGGTTAGGTTAGGTTAGGTTAGGTTAGGTTAGGTTAGGTTAGGTTAGGTTAGGTTAGGTTAGGTTAGGTTAGGTTAGGTTAGGTTAGGTTAGGTTAGGTTAGGTTAGGTTAGGTTAGGTTAGGTTAGGTTAGGTTAGGTTAGGTTAGGTTAGGTTAGGTTAGGTTAGGTTAGGTTAGGTTAGGTTAGGTTAGGTTAGGTTAGGTTAGGTTAGGTTAGGTTAGGTTAGGTTAGGTTAGGTTAGGTTAGGTTAGGTTAGGTTAGGTTAGGTTAGGTTAGGTTAGGTTAGGTTAGGTTAGGTTAGGTTAGGTTAGGTTAGGTTAGGTTAGGTTAGGTTAGGTTAGGTTAGGTTAGGTTAGGTTAGGTTAGGTTAGGTTAGGTTAGGTTAGGTTAGGTTAGGTTAGGTTAGGTTAGGTTAGGTTAGGTTAGGTTAGGTTAGGTTAGGTTAGGTTAGGTTAGGTTAGGTTAGGTTAGGTTAGGTTAGGTTAGGTTAGGTTAGGTTAGGTTAGGTTAGGTTAGGTTAGGTTAGGTTAGGTTAGGTTAGGTTAGGTTAGGTTAGGTTAGGTTAGGTTAGGTTAGGTTAGGTTAGGTTAGGTTAGGTTAGGTTAGGTTAGGTTAGGTTAGGTTAGGTTAGGTTAGGTTAGGTTAGGTTAGGTTAGGTTAGGTTAGGTTAGGTTAGGTTAGGTTAGGTTAGGTTAGGTTAGGTTAGGTTAGGTTAGGTTAGGTTAGGTTAGGTTAGGTTAGGTTAGGTTAGGTTAGGTTAGGTTAGGTTAGGTTAGGTTAGGTTAGGTTAGGTTAGGTTAGGTTAGGTTAGGTTAGGTTAGGTTAGGTTAGGTTAGGTTAGGTTAGGTTAGGTTAGGTTAGGTTAGGTTAGGTTAGGTTAGGTTAGGTTAGGTTAGGTTAGGTTAGGTTAGGTTAGGTTAGGTTAGGTTAGGTTAGGTTAGGTTAGGTTAGGTTAGGTTAGGTTAGGTTAGGTTAGGTTAGGTTAGGTTAGGTTAGGTTAGGTTAGGTTAGGTTAGGTTAGGTTAGGTTAGGTTAGGTTAGGTTAGGTTAGGTTAGGTTAGGTTAGGTTAGGTTAGGTTAGGTTAGGTTAGGTTAGGTTAGGTTAGGTTAGGTTAGGTTAGGTTAGGTTAGGTTAGGTTAGGTTAGGTTAGGTTAGGTTAGGTTAGGTTAGGTTAGGTTAGGTTAGGTTAGGTTAGGTTAGGTTAGGTTAGGTTAGGTTAGGTTAGGTTAGGTTAGGTTAGGTTAGGTTAGGTTAGGTTAGGTTAGGTTAGGTTAGGTTAGGTTAGGTTAGGTTAGGTTAGGTTAGGTTAGGTTAGG